>PVKS010018380.1:0-40218 GCA_004027875.1 Aplodontia rufa
CCGCGCTTTTTGCTACCCTGACCCTATAAAAATACCTCCAGCCCCTACCGAGGCGCGCCAGTCCTCCGAATGGCTGTGACGCCCCGGGTACCCGCGTATGAATAAAGCCTCTTGCTGTTTGCATCCGAAGAAGTGGACTCGCTGTTCCTTGGGAAGGGTCTCTCTGGACTGAAAGACTTCTGGAAGCAGGGTCTTTCAGAGTTACAATTGAGGGGGAAACATTGTCAAACAATCAAGAACAAATGCATATATAGATAGTTATCCAAGGCTAATGCCATGTCATGGATGCCCCCTTGGGTTCCCTATGTTTCCCCCAGAAGAACCCCTGAGTTAAATGGATATCTTGTGGAGGTCAGAAATCTCCTTCTGAGATGATTTCCCCATATTCCCACCATCCAGTCTCCTAGATATCCTTCCTAATCCCTCCCCCCAGCCTGTGGGAATTACGATTCTCTTCCTCCAGATCAAGACCCCACATGTTGTGGAAGTTGTTGGGTGAGGGTGCAACATTTCCTATGCTTTTGAAGCTGTTTATTTCTTAAGTGGGCATTCACTTGGTTCCTATAACACCTTTACTCTTCTCTGGAGCTCCTGTACTATTTTAGCAAGTTTCTAGTTACTTTTAAATTTTTTCTAATGTAGTCAGGGGCCGTGTCCTTTCCTGCCATCTTGCTGGTGTCACTCTAACATCTGTGTTTAGATATAAAAGAGGAGCCTCAGAGAAGGGTTCAAGCTTTCACAGCTAGGGAAAAGGAAAAACAGAGCTGGAATCTCAACACTGGTTTTCTGATGTTAAGAATGTGTTTTGGTCACACAACCTTGCTGGGACCATCAATTTCCTTTATTTTCTTGTTTTAGGTGGTAGTTAGTAATATAAGAAATAAAAAGTCTGATGGTCCATTTTCAAAATACAGTATTTAGCTTAAAAATGTAAAATAACTTGGGATGTAAGAAAGGCAACTGGAGGGAAAGCAGAATGAAAAGCAACAAGCAGTTAACACTGAAGTGTAAAAATTCTCAGCCCCTTAGCCAATGGGAGGTGAAAAGGAAAGGGCCTGACCTGACCAACAGAGATAAACTGTATATGCCAAGGGAATTTTCCCACCACAAGAGAACAAAAGAAGGCGGGGACAACTAAAAATATATTTATTAAAATAACCAAATAAGAGACAACAAAATCTATGACATTCAGGAAGATTATGTACCCCATAATACTCATCCAGTGAGGAACTGGGGGAGGGATCTTGTGCTCTAGAAGCTAAAACATTGATTGTACCCAATCTGGGGGTCCCTGACCATCAGACACCCGATCTTGCAAGACCATCCCTAAAGTAAAGCCTCACTTTTTGCTGTAATGTTGTCTTAGTAACTTTGGGCTCTGACCTGTGAGTGTGTTTCTCACAGTAATGAGCAGTGGACCGTGGACCAATAACATGGCAGTTTTTTTTTTTAATTGCCTTTAATGAAAAAATCAAGTAACTTGTAGAACAACCAAAAGTGTACAAACCCAGAGAGTAAACAGGGAAACAAAGGGAGCCAATTAAGAAATGTCAAGGAAAGATCAATGGGGCTAATTCCTGATAAGGTCAATTGGGATCATTGTACAGTTAGGATTTATTGTCATAGTGAGGCAGATTAGGAGAAAGAATAAAATGGCTAGATAGTCAGGACAATGGGCCACATTCAACCCCACCTAGAAGGTAACCCGTAATGAGCCATTAAGTATGTTCAGGGCCTTCAAATGCAAAAGTACATGAGGCTCACCTGTGGGAGCAACTCCTTTGTGTGTGGGGGGAGGGGGTCTTGGGACTAAGAAGTGGGGGTGGATGCAGATGGGAACTAGGAAATATTTTCTACCTGTTTTGCATAGATTTGAACAAATGATTTTGGTGCTTAGTTTCAATGCATGTTTTTCGTAGAGTTTGACCAGTGATGTTGGTGTTTCCTCAATGCTTGCTTTGCATGAAACTTAATCAAGGCTCACACTCAAAACCAATATAAACCCCAGCCTAACACACAGAAGATGGTATCCTGCTTCCAGATACTCCTCCACCTTGCAGAGTCTCTACTCTCCTTCATTAAATAAATCCTACTCCTTTACGCTTCCCTTTCGTGGTTGTCTGTGGATTTTATTCTTCAAATTCATGAGGCAAGAACCCAAAAGAATTCCTGGGGTGTGCTTCCACACCAAGAGCTGCAACACATCACTTGGGAGGGGAGGGATCCAGCTCTTAGCTGGGTAGCTGCTAACACTATTTCATCTGCAGAAACCTGCAGCCAGCCCAAATTCCCAATTTCAACTGGGAATAGCTGGAAACACTAGAAATGGATTACTTTGGCCATAGAATCTGCAGCCAGCCCAAGCTCCATCTGCCGGTGGGAGCAGAGGATCTGACCTCATCTCAAAACCCCCACATCAATAGGTTTCTCAAAATATACCAGAAAGGAATGGAAATTTCTTCAGTAGTACAGGTGCACTAAGATGAAGTTTGCTTGGTCATTGAACCCAGCACTTACGTTAGCATAAAATTGACTTTCAAACGAAGCCTGGGTGAAAGGACAGTTTTAGAAAGGACCAATTAGGGCCAAAGACTTCTCTGTCAAATGTGAAAGAGAGGTTAAACAAGGAATTGGTGAAGAATGTCGAAAATGGTCACCATTTCCCCTGGTAAACTTCAAATAATAATAAATTTGGACTTTACATTTCATTTCCTTTGTCATTCTCTGCCTGGAGATGACCCCTCTCAAGAGTGTTCTTTATTTGAGTCTTTCTTTACTTTTACTGATAAACAAATTCTTTTGGTTGGCTTTTTGTGTTTTTCTCTGAGTTTTCTTTCACTAGGACACAAGAACCAATGTTCAAACTTCTGTTCCCCACTCTCTTGTGACACTTGGATTTACCCTGGGTCCCCAGGACTTAGGCTTTTTGTCCACTTACACTCCACAGACTTGTCTTACACCAAACTTCTTAGAAATCAGAGATTGAGGCTGCTGTGGTTTTGAATTCAGATATTGAAACTCAAAGGCTTGAATGATAGGATTAAGGGTGGTGTCTTTAAAAGGATATTAGGCTGTGAAGACTCCTTCCTCGTGAATGAGATGAAATCCCTCATGAAAGAGGCTTCACATGGCATTTACTGCTTGCTCTTGGACTTGTATTATGTGAGCACCAAGCATTTATCCTTTTCAGAGAACGCAGCAAGAAGACACTATCTTGGAAGCAGAGAGCAGCCCTCACCAGATAACCAAATATTCTAGTGATTTGATCTTGTACTTCCCAGTCTCCAGAACTGTGAAAAAATGAATTTTTCTTCTTTATAAATTACTTAGATATGGTATTTACTACAACAACACGAAATGAAAAAAGACAGAAGCAAAGCTCATGGGCTACCACTTCATGGAAAGGTAGCAAAAACTAAGGGGAAATGTTTCTGAGCTGACAAGAACTTTACAGAAAACATGGCTGATTTCTAATTTCTTGTTCTGTGGAATATGGATAGAAAGGCCATATAAAAGAACCTGCCAGAGGAAAGCAGAGAAAGGAGTTTATCTGCCTGCTTCTGCTCTCATGAGACAAAATTTCTTTTTATTGGATATGATCTTCTTTAATACACTTCCAGATAGTGGGAATCTTTCATGTTATTTGGACAGCAAGCATCTTATTCTCATGGAATAGAAACTTATGTGGGTCCTGAAGCAGTGGGAGAAGCCAGAATTGTCTGGTCTTGGTTGCTTTATTAGTTTATTTGCCCATTCTTGCCTTTTCCAGGAATGGGATTGAAGTCCATTAACCTACTGTATGTCTCAATCATTCACTTCCCACAGAGGCTTTCTGGGGTATTAGATAAAACTCAGATTAAAAACAAGGTCAAATAGAACAGGACATATAGAAATCCCAGGTTTCCAAAGCTTCATAGAAATAGTGATACAGTACCTGGAGGAACTGTAAACCAGGTTACCACCTAGTTTAGCTTAACTCTTCATTGGATTCTAGGAGACTTATATTTTTCATTTTGAGGAAGAAAACTATTTTAGCCTTGCTTGGACTCTCCTCTCACATGTAATCTCTGTCCCTGTTGCATTGTCTAAGGGCCCTGTGGGTCTGCCTCCTCAGACCCAGTCACATTTGTTTTAGTTTGGACAAGTCCTGGGTTTCTACCATTGGCTCTGAAAAAGTAGTATTCTGTTGTGTTCAGTTGGTTATGTGGGAGAGAATGGACACAGGCAAGCATGGAAGAGCAGAGAGCCCTTGGACCATGGGAATGTGAGACAAAGATGATGTCTTCCTTCATTTTCTCCCAGAGGACAGTTCTGGAACAGTTTCATAGGCTTCTCAGACAATCATGCTGGGATGACACGTGATTGCTCATGTGGGTACCCTTGAGAGAGTTAGAGACCACCATAAAGACATAGGGCAAGAGCACTCCTGGGCCGGAATTCATGGCCTGACAGCCATTAAAGGTAGTGTAATATTGTTTTCTCTGCTCTCCCACATTTTCTCATTGCTTGATAAGTATTAAAAGTTTGGCATGTACCTTACCCACTCCCTTCAGGATCCTCTTGCTATGACTCTCTACAGAGGACAACAAACATAAAGGACAAAAACTGTTGAGGAGCCACTCAAATAGCAAACTCCTAGGGTTCTTAACTTGTGACTTGCCATGATTTGTGTGAGACAAGGTCATTCTAAATTACAGAGACTGGTCTCAAACTTGTGATGCTCCCACATCAGCCTCCAAAATCCCTAGGATTGTAGATGTGTGTCTACTGCCAACGGCCCTTTTCATGTGAATAAAATTAATTCTTCCTTTGTTGGGGAGTCAGCCAGACACATAGTGTTGTGTCTCCCTTCTCTTGGGATAGTCCCTAATAAAAGCCTTTCCTGTATGTTCTCTTACCTGACTTGTTTGTATTTCTGTCAGACCAAGTCAAAGTTCCTTTGCCTAGCATCACCCATGTACAGTGGGTTGCCTTCTTTCCTGACTCACCTTCCTTGTCCAGCACTTGTACCCATGGGGGTCAAATTCCCAAATAAACTACCTGGATGCAGACTTTGCCTTAAGAGATCCCAGACAAAGAAAAACTTGCTTGCCTTTCCCTTCTGTCTCCTCCCTTCTCTTCCTTCCCCCTTCTATTTCTTTTCTTCTTTTCCTTCCACCTCTATCTCTGTGCCTGTTTGTCTCTATCAATACCTCTCTCTCTCTCTCTCTCTCTCTCTCTGTGTGTGTGTGCACATGCACACACATACACCTACCTGTGCTTACACAGCCCACATCTCTACCATCTTAATAGTATAGGAAGTTTGACTTATCTCCAAACTGAGGGTCCAAGTGCGCCTTTGGAATCTGAAGTTTGCTCTTGAGTCCTTCCCTTCATTCTGCCATTTATTTCCCCTTGCCTCAGGAAAAGATTTAGGATCTAACATTTATTGCACATCTTTTCCTTTATGGTTGGTGTTACTGTAAATATTTCGACAAGATTTTTTTCTCCCACTGTAACCTATATCAAGCAGCATATATTCCCAGCCACAATGTATGATGGGCAAATAAAATTTTAAGAAGTTAAATTTATAACCCAAGGTCACCATTAACTGCTATTGCCTAGCTCTTCAGCCCTTCAGAGGATGGTCTAGGGTAGGTGTGCCCTGAAGGAAGTTGGGTGGCCATCAGTTGAGACTCCAGAGTACTGTGAGAAAAGAGTTGTGCAAAAACAGGAAAACTGATTTCTCTGACAGATCATTTGATATTTTTTAATGACTGAAAACAATTGCCTCTGAAATTGGTTACCTTGCCCTGTCCACAAGAACAGAAACAGGATAGATCTGGTGTCATTCAGGAGGAGATGGCAGGACTTAGGGCTATTATATGAGGTGAACTGAACCATTACCATGGTGGGTGGCCAAGAATTAGTGACTCCACAGAAGAGTTACTGCTTTCTCCTTTCTTTCCCCAGAGAACAAAAGAGCTCAATTTAAGGCAGTTCAGACATATTAATAGCAGGTGGAACACACAAGACAGCAGAATCAGACAGCTCATTCACTCTCACTCAGCCCTATATTTCTTGTGCAGAAAGATGCAAGAAGGGGCTTAAATTAGAGTCCTAATCATGACCACTTTTTCAAGGGCTAGAGAGGCAGATGATGTTTTGATCTCATTCAATCATCAGTTGCCCTTATTGAGGGAAGATGGAAGGAATAAAGATAGGTAAAAAGGAAACATGAGAGAAGTAAAGAGACTACCTATAACTCTATTAGCCCTATGATCAGATTTACTCCCCAGGCCCATTTCCTCCTTCAGGCTGGTCATTTCCAAATTTTTGAGAAATATGTAAATCATAGAGTAACTGTAAATTCACTCCTCTATGAAAATTGTCTTGTTTTAATGCTTTGAAGCACATCTATTTTTCTAAAACCATGAAAGGTATTATTCCAAAGTTGTACCTTAGAGCTTCAATTTTGAAGTCTCAGTTCCTAGAGGAGTTTGAATTGTTCAACATTTAAATTTAAATTTAAAATTTCCTTGTGGTGGATTATTTTTCTCTTCTCCCTCTAGCATCTATTAGCAATGGCAAAATCAGGTCAGCTTCATGAAGAAGAAGAGCTAACAGCCAGGGTTGGTAAAAACACTGAGTGCCCTCCCTGTATGTGGTCTGGGCAGGTAGACCACACACTAGCCTTTTCATATATCCATAACTATCAATTTTTATATCCCTTTTCTACTTTCTGACCTTTCATACATTTTGAAACAATCCTTATAAAATTTCTGAATTTTCCAATTACTCCTCTTAATGAGTTCAAGTACTTTGTTATTTATAATACTTTTAATTGAAACACTGCTTGAAACCTTTTGCATATGGAATTATACCTGTTAGAATTTTAACTTTTAATAACCTTGCTCTCAGAGAAGACCCAGAAACAAAACAACCCTAAATTCTCCTTTTCTGAGATATCAATCTATAAGGACATATTTAATAAATCCAAATGTATGTCACTTTGTAGAATTTAAGAAATTGAGAGGACTCAAATTTACTTAGCAATTGATGCTTTTAACATTTTGGCTTTGCAAATTAATCACATGCCTCCTCTCAAACACATTTATGAAGATTAATCCTATTGATGTTAAATCTAATTTACTTATTTTTAACAGTTAATTTTAGTTTACTCATAAAATTAAGATATCAGACAAATGTACACAAACAGCATAAGCTGTTTTTCCCCTGTTGAAGAAAAATCCTAGAAGCAATGGACGTTACATTTATAGAAATCAACACGACACTGATTGACCACCTAGAAAATCATGTGGGCTAATAATCTTAAACACACCTTTACTCTTTGTTTAACCAATTTAAATTGAACCTCTTTTGTCATATAAACTAAAAGTCATTTGGATCCACTTTTTAAATTTAATTTATGAGTGCTCATTTATAAGTAAATTCAGTGCCATACACTGAACATGTACATGTACATACATACAACACACATGTGCATACAACACACATGTACATAAACATACAACACAGGTGTGCACACATAAAACAAAAGGAAATAACGATTTTAGAGCCTTTCCTGGAATAATTGACCTCTGAGTAAAGATGATAAAAACAGATGGGGGTAGGCTTCTATACTTAGATTTTTAAAAAAGTGATTAAAAATATATGTAGGTGCAAAAATACCATAGGGGAATTCACTAGTAAAAGTGAGCTAAAAGAATGAGTTTTTCCCCACAAAATGAAACAGTCATAATTATTCTAGTAAAGAAGCATATGGAAGATCTTTAGAAGATCATGGTGAACTTTTGGATCAGAGTTAGAGTTATCCTAGACATTGAAAGAATATGAAAGCTCGTGAAATTCTCAGGAAAAGTTTTTATGATCAAGGATAACTTAGACGTATGTGAACTTTCTATTTTCCTTCCTTGTTTCCACCTGAAGAAGAGAAGACTCCAGAGGAATTAGTGTCTCCTGATATTTTTGGGACTTTATCTATAAGTCAATTCCATGTTAATGTGGTCATTGGGATCAACAGCGGTCAAAAGTTATCTCAGTGTGCCTGTGCTATTAAGGAATACCCCCTTCTGAGTTAGTATAAGGCCCCTGACACCAGTAGTTTTTAGTTTCTTCTCAACTTTTATGGGTCCTGTCCCATAGATCCTTTGTTCTTGAGGCAACTCCCTCCCGTTATCTCTTTTACCTGTGTTTATCTTCAACATTTGTGTACTAATGTTTTTCCATAGCTTCTCTGCCTTGGCAGTAGCTTAAAGAAAACTTTAAGAGTAAACCAGTGGCCTTGTCAAGCATTTCACTGCTCATTTCACTATTACCAAACAATGTCAGCTTTCTGAAGCTGAACACCTGCTGTATTGTTTCCAAAGTACAAGAATGTAGACTTCCTAAGCATCTCGAAAGACTTGGAACCTGGAGCAGCTGGTCTTTCCAGATACCCTCCATCTATCTCTCCTGTAAGGAAAGAGTAAGCAGTCCCTGAGGCCTCACAGAGATACAGGTTGTGTGGAAGTCAAGCTCCTGTCCCCTGGAGATGACGAATGAAACTGAGGGACACCAAAGGAAACATTGCAGACCGATTTTATTTTCAGAAAATAATAGAAAGCAAGCCATAGGGAAAAGAGCAGACTTCCCCTCGAGTGGGAGAAGGGGACAGAACCAAAAAGAGGGTTAGGTTTGCCCTTTTTATAGGATGTTCTCTCTTCAATTTCTCCCTTCTCTCATGCCTAGGACATGGGCACCAGAAATTCTGGTTGGGTCCAGTCTTTGTTTTGGGCCTCAGGCATCAATGGAAAGAATGTGGCACCTTCCTTAGCAGAAGGGAGTGTCTGCACCTGGACCCACCTTGCCAGACCCTCCTTAACTAACATTGCAGATGTCAAATTGATCTTCTTAAAAGAAAACAAAAAAAACAAACAAACAAAAAATAAAACAGTTTTCCCTTGGTTAACTCAAACTTTTTTTTTTAAATAAAGAAAGAGGGATAGTGAGAGAGATAGAATCAACTTTATTTAGTTTTTCATGTGACTTTTGTTGCTCCAACACTTCATTGTGTATATAGTGCTGGGGTTTGATCCCTCATCCTCATGTATGCCAGGGAGGTGTGTAACTTCTGAGCTACCTCTCCATCCCTCTAACTTGAGCATTCTGACTACTCTGGCTGCCTAACTTTTCTCCCAGTCTCAACAGCTGCTTAAATTTAAAAATGGCACATTAGCCAGGTGCAAGGTAGCATATGCCTTTTAACCCAGTGACTCAGGAGGCTAAAACAGAAGGATCCCAAGTTCAAAGCCAGAGAAACTTGTGATCTTTAACACTCCTATTTTGTCGAGGGGATACACACAACCCCTGCAAGAGAAAGATTTGATTGAGATTAGGAGAAATAGTAAAATGGCTAAGTAGTCAGGACAAGGGGACCCATTCAGCCACACCTAGAAGCCAACATGTAGAAAGATTAATAGGTATACTCAGGGGCTTCAAATGCAAAAAGCCCATGAAGCTCACCTGTGGGAGCAACTCCTTTGTCCCAGAGGCAGGAACACTAGAAGTGGGGGTGGACATAGATAGGAACTATGAGAGATTTGCTACCTGTTTTACATAGATTTCCACCAGTGATTTTCGTGCTTAGTTTCAACGCCTGTTTTATGTTAGAGGTTAAGCAGTGGTGTTGGTGCTTTTCTCAGTGCCTACTTCACATGAATATTAATCAACGTTCATACCCCAAACCAATATAAACCCCAGCCTAACACACATAAGATAGTGATACAGGGGTTTTTGAAATGAGGCCAGATTCTCTGCTCCCACTGGAGAACGGAGTTTAAGCAGACTGCAGAATTATACATTCAAATGGTGCATTTCTAGTTTTTGCAGCTATTCCCAGTTAAAACTGGGAATTTGGGCTTGCTTAGGTTTCTGCAGCTGAAATAGTATTAGCAGCTACCCAGCTGGGAGCTGGGATTCCTCACCCCACCCCAGATACTGCTGAGCAGTGTGTTGCAGCTCTTGGTGTGGTGAAAATTTACCCTGGGAATTCAGTACCAATCTTCTGGGTTCTTGTCACTTGAATTTGAAGAATAACATCCATGGATAACCATAGAAGGGAAAAGTAAAAGGAGTAGGACTCATTTAAGGAAGGAGAACAGAAAATCCACAATGCAGAGGGATATCTAAAAGCAGGACACTGTCTGATGGTCTTTAGGCCAGGGATTATATTGGTTTGGGGTTATGAGTCTTGATTAAGATTCATGAAAAGTACCAACATCATTGGCTAAACTCTATGTTTATGAGACAAAGGAGTTGCTCCCACCAGTGAGCCTCTTGTCTTTTGCATATGAAGGCCCCAGCATACCTGTTAATCACTCTCAACTGGCTAGCTCCTAGGTGTGGTTGAATGGGGCCCATGGTCCTGACTACCTAGCCATTTTACTGTCTCTCCTAACCTGTCTCAATGGTACCCTGCTTGCAGGTACCCCTCTGCATTGCAGAGACTCTACTCTCCTTCTTTAAATAAATCCTACTTGTTGGATGCGCTCATGTAGCAAAGACACTCCTGGTAGCCGAGGCAAGAGATTTTTATTTAAGAGCAGCATGATGGCTGCTCTCCTGTATGGAGAACATCACCACATGGTCGAAAGTGAGCAAATTTATAGGATCTCTGATGGAAACAGTGCTTGGGCAGGAAATTTGAAAAAAACAAAAACAAAAAACCTCTTAGGGGCAAGGTTGACATTCCTGTGGTTTTATCAGACTCCTATCTGTTATGTGCTGAGACTCACATGCAAAGTGGTGGCTAGGCTTACAGATTAACCAAAATGGTGTTTATAAAGTCTAACATTCCACCCTCTTTTGTTTTGTATAGAGATAGGGATGATGATCTGTGTTCTGGAACTACTTCCTGTTGGTTAGGGGCAGAGATCTGGAAGAGAGGGAACTAAGTAGTTTCTGGAGATATAGTTCTTCAGGGTGGGTTCTTAAGGACTGATTACTGGATAGGAATATCTGATTAATCTTTTGATTGGTGATGATGGATATTTATTTGTCTGCTAAAAATTTTTTGGAGAAGCTGAAAAATACAAGGCAATATTAAAGCCAGGAAGCAAAGAGTGGCCAGGATCCCAGGAAGGGAAGGAGCCCCAAGATTTTATGGGAACTTTTCAAATACGATGAATGAACAGGCAAATGGAAATAGATTCCCTGCATTCAAATTTTTTCTTTTCTCTGCTCTAAACCCTATCTCTATTCATCTTGTAACCCTCTTCAGCTCTTAGTCCCATAAAATGTTGGGATCAAGGGTGCCATTAAGTGGCCATTTGGAGGAGTTATCTAAAGGGTATTGGGGCCAGTCCCTATTACAAAAATGAATGAGTTAAGAGGTTTGAAGTTGTCTAAGAGACAACCAAGAGGGGAATCCAATGGAATGGAAGGGCCAGACCCCCATGGTGAAATATGTGGCTAGGTGTGTGTGGCTAGCTGGAAATAAAGGCATCCCCAAGTAACCAACTTCCACAAAGTAACCACAAGAGCACCAGAAGGATTGTCACTCACTACTGGCGTCTGTATGGGGTCCTGGACCCCAAGGTGCTGAGAACCTACTGCTAAGAATTTTAGAACTGCAAGAACACCAGAAAACTGGTATCTCCTGAAAAAACCTCAGATCCGATGAGATATTGCTGTGTGGAAAGGACATAACCCCAAATGAACTGACCTGCAAATTGAATCAGTGTTTGGATGGAGGAAGGAGTGGTCGGCGAATGGAAGCTCAACTCCAGTGAGTCACCAGATGAGGATTGTGGAGACATGATCCAAGTCATGGCACCAATCAATGTTGGGCACGCTCATGCAGCAAAGAAATCCCTGGTAGCTGAGGCAAGAGGTTTTTATTTAGGAGTAGCATGATGGCTGCTCTTGTGAATGGAGAACAGCACTGAATGGTCAGAAGTGAGTGAATTTATAGGATCTCTGGTGGGAACAGGACTCGGGCAGGAGATTTGAAAAAAGAAAAAAACTGTTAGGGGTGGGGTTGATGTTCCTGTGGTTGTGTCAGACCCCTACCTGCTGTGTGCAAAGACTCACATGCAACGTGGTAGCTAGATTTACAGATTAACCAAAATGGTGTTTATAAATTCCAACACTACTCCTTTTACTCTTCCCTTCTGTGGTAGTCTGGGGAGTTTATTCTTCAAATTGGTGAGACAAGAGCTTAGAAGAAGATTGGCGCTGAAGTTCCAGGGTGTATTTCCATGCCAACAGCTGCAAGGCACTGCTCAACACTAGTGGGGGTAGGGGGTGGGAAGTGGAATCAACAGTATTTCAGCTGCAGAAATCTGCAGCCGGTCCAAATTCCCAGTTTTAATTGAGAATAGCTGCAAACACTAGAAATGGGCTACCTCAGCCACAGAAGTCTGCAGGGAACCCAAACTATTCACCATTGGGAGCAGAGAATGGGCCTCACTTCAAAACCCCTTCATCAGACTCTCCACCACGTTGCCAGTCAGGGAGGTCCCTCCTCATTCCACGACAAGTCTCCAGACAGGTAGAAAGAGAAGTCAATGGTGCAGAACTTATGAGAAATAGGTGTTATTTTATGGACCAAGGAAAAGAG
Organism: Aplodontia rufa; assembly: GCA_004027875.1. Lineage (NCBI taxonomy): Eukaryota > Metazoa > Chordata > Mammalia > Rodentia > Aplodontiidae > Aplodontia > Aplodontia rufa. The sequence goes on from PVKS010018380.1 coordinate 12,602, forward strand.
GAAAGGAATGTCTCTTTCAAGCCATGTTCACACTGTTCTTGTTGGATAGCATCTCCTTTCTCCTCTCTGTTTGCCAGAATTCTCTATCTCGAAACCTAGCTCAAATAGCTCTCAGGCTTTGCTCAAAGTCCTCCTTATGTCTCTACCAGGAGACTCCAAGTTTCCTGAGGACAGTTCTACTTGCTCCTGTAACATGGCTTTGAGCAGCAATAATGAGACAGGGGGAAAAGTTAGGCTGTCAGAGTAGTTACAATGTTCGAGTCAATCAGGAGAAACCAGTTCTTTTTCTTTTAAGATCAACTTGACATCCACCAATGCTAGTAAGAAGGGTTTGGCAAGGTGGGCAAGATGCAGACACTCCCTTATACTAAGCAAGGTGCCACATTCTATCTATTGATACCTGAGATGCAAACCCAAGATTGGACCCAACTAGAGTTTCCCACACTAATATCATAGGTTTGGGGGAAGGGAGAAGATGACCAATTAAAGTGAGAACAGCTTATAAAAATGGCAAACTAACCGCCTCTGTGACTCTGTCCCCTTCTCCCACTCTGGGGGAATCTGCTCTTTTCCCTATGCTTTGCTTTCTATTATTTTCTTAAAATAAAGTCTGTCTACTATGCTTGCCTCAGTTTCATTCTTCATCTCCAGGGGACACGAACCTGACTTCCACCAAACCAGCATCAATATGCCCCATCAGGTGCCTGTTGGAATGCTTTCTTGTTAAGACAAGATACTATAGTTAAACTTTGAATGGAAAAGTAATCACCAATTTCTACTCTGGGTTGTCACAATTCTGCCTTTAACCACATTTCTTTATCTTCTTACTCTGCTGTCTTTGTTCTATGAACTCTGAGATTTCTAGAAAACTATCTGATTTTTTTCTGATTTACAATCTACTAGAAATATAATCTGTGGCCATTTAAGTGTAAAAAAGGCACATTGGGTTGCCAAGGAGATCCTCTCACCTTGGATGGCAGCTGGATTCCCACGTGTTAGGGACAGACAGGCAAATGATAAGAACAGGAGGTTATGAGATTACTTCTATAAAATGGGTCAACTGTGCGTGCTCACTCTGCATGTTTTTCTCTTCCAAAAAGGAGTTTGCTGTGGCTGGAACAGTGGTTGGAGTGCTTGCCTGGCATGCGTGAGAACCGGTGTTCAAACCCCAGCACCACACACACTATTAAGTGTCAGAGAAATAAAGGCCAGATTAAAAAATTAAGTTGATTTTCTCTTTCCTCTCTCTCTCCCCCCTCTCTCTCTTTCCCCATCTCTACACCTCTCTCCCCATCTCTCTCTTTCTCTCTCTTTCTCCTGCTATCTCTTTAAAAAAATGAAAAAGAAAACAAAAAGCAGTTTGCCTGTAAGGGAGTCTGCCTGGCCTAGGTAAACAGGATCCCTCACATTCTTCAGCAAGTTACTGGTTGCCTGTAGAGGAGCTAAGAGCTCAAAATAATGTTGATAGGAGGAACCCAAATTACCCTAAAGGGGGAGACTTTTGTGACCAGATCCTATAACTCAGGAAGACTCAGGTAGCTCCTCCTAATCAGAAAATCTGTAAAAATGCATGGTTAAGAATTCAACTGGGATCAGTCAGCAGAGGCCAAGGTAACCTAGAGTTTCCCTGGCAGAAGGACTAAAAAAGCTATCACTTTATTGTCACTCAAAAGTCAAGAGGTGGACCTGGGTAGGTGTCTCTGGAAATTTCTTTGGAATCCCTAATAAAAGTAGAGTGCAAGAGAGGCATTTTGTCTGTCTCCTCTCTGAAAGGACCTATTCTCGCTTGAACGTGTCCCTTTTCCCTTTTCCTATCTCTTCAAAAAAGTCTTTCCTGTTACATTGAGCAACATGTCTGAAATCTTTCTAACTTATTTGCAAGAATTGGGGGAGCAGTCTTTGTGCTGCCTCCGTTTCCCCAGAAAGCCTCAACACCATAGTCGTTGTGTTATGGTGTTGAGGCTTTCTTTAACGACTTAAAAGAGCAATTTCACTAGAACTTTGAAGCTAATGTGTTCTGACTTAACTAAACCCTTAAGCTCATGGCTGTCAACAGACTTTCTCAGTCCTGTGAAACCTGTTCTTTGCTCACTCAATGGTCTTGTCTTTCCTGTGATTGATTTTCGTTAGAACTAGAGCCCAATAAGAAGCTCTCTGCCCCTCTAGGCTGAGTCCACACAGATGACAAGAGGTGGTGGCCCCTTTGTGCCTGCCAAGCCTGAGGGAAGAGTGTCAGTCAGAGAGTGAGGTCAGGATCAGGCAGCAACTTTAAGTTCCAGCACAGAGGGCAGGAAGCTTAATGTGACTATTCAGCCAGAAGCTCAGGAGCACCCTGCTGTTTTAAATATATAGGAAGTTTCTGGATTTTCTCAGCTCCTTCTTTTTCTATTCTTCGTTGTTTTTACAATCTTCAGTCACAGATTTAGCTTCCTCTACGATGTCCGTGGTCTTGTCCTTGGCTTTCCCATTTTAACTCCTGGCCCTAATGGCCTGGGCAGTTTGGCCTGATGCTTGAATCACTGCAACTATTAAAGCAACCAAACTTCCTAGGCTGCACACAGAAAGAAGAAATGTAAGGAATCAAAGCTTTCTTGAAACCCATTTTAGCTATATAACTCATCCATTTTCTGGCTTTGGTTTGCTGCTGCTTTTATTATAGCAGGCCTACGGTTTCCCATTTATCTGTCCTGTGGCATTAATTCTAGACACATCAAAGAACTGACTTGTATTAAAATAACTTGAGATTCAGAAGCTACTCATCTACTCTATCTTGATGTTCAAAATCAGCAAGTGTGTAGTCTTCGGTCATTCTTCTCTCAAAGCCATGGGTTTTTGAAATTAAGATCACTTATATTATGAAAAGCTAAAAAAAAATGTAGTAGGAACAAATATTGGTTTTCCTTATCTTACTTAGCACTGTATATTTGCAGAGTGTTTTTTCAGCTCACCATTAACTAATAGTTGGGGCCTCCAATGTGAGAACAGCAGCAATGAGCCCCATTAGTCAAACAAAATAAAGAAGCCAGAATATCAACTACCTACTCCTGTGAGATTTCATTCCCCATCTGCCTGAGGGACTTGTTATGCCTGCCTGTGACTGCTGATCTCTGCCTTCAAGGTCCTTGGTTTTAAAGGAAGAAAACTGCCATAGAAAAGGCTCTTTGCAACTTGTTTTTGTCAATCAAAAGGAACAGTACTAAAGGATTTGAGAGGAGTTTATTATTTATTATAAATGTGGCTCATTGACCAGATCTGCTCATATTTTGAGGATACTTTTCTATGTCTAATTTGTCTCAGACGCTGCACAGTCTAAAGTGACTTCTGATGAAATTCAATGTGAGCTCAGCAGCACCTCCCGGCCATGCATTCCGCAGGCTATGTAGGTGTGTGAGCCAGTCTCATGCATCAGAGGAAGTAATCAGAATATTTTAAGGAAAGAGGCAAATGAAAGAAATAGAGAGGAGAATGGCAGCTCAATAGTAACACAGCTTTATTCAGGAGAAACCCGTGGAGGGGGGCTCAGTAGAGTCTGGGACTTACCTGCTGCTTACAGCCTAGGCTAGACATAGAGGGAATGAGGGGGAGAAAGGGGCCAAGGTGAGAGTTTTCTGGTTAAAACAGTTTTTTTTTTTCTTTTCTGATAAGGGCCCAGAGTTGATAAGGGCCCTAGTGAGTAGATTTTGGAACAATGGGTAGGGGGTTTACTGTCTGGCTCACATAAGTAATTTCTGGTATTTTTCCATATCCATCAAATATAATCTGACTTTATCTTAGAAGTCCAGCAAACCTAGCATGTCTGTAAGGAAGGGGACAGTGGATTTAAGGGATGCTAAGAAATTGAGCTGAGGGTCGCAACAGAGGGAGGGTTGTGAACCCTGACATGAGTTCTCCAAGATGCCCTGAAAAGGTCAGCTTGGATTATCTGTTATGGGTGGCCTGAGAGCCCTGACTCAGGTTGGGCTGAAGAAGCCTACGATATGGAGTAGTCCAGGATGAGGAATAAGAGAAATGGCCTCTGGGTTTGGGGATGCTTTGTGAGGTGTTCCTCTTGTATAGAGGAGTATGTATGAAGCAGCTGGGCCTGGGAAGGGAGCAGAACTGTGAGTCAAATCATTATGTGGATATCTGGATGGAATGGGGTAGACAGCCTGAGGCCTTGACTATGGGTGACTCAAAGACCCAACAGACCTACTGTTCTCTTTATCCCAGTCCACCCTGACCTCCAGTATTCTGTACCCTTCTATTCCCATATCAGAAAAGGTCTGACCAGGCACAAGAAACTCTTCTCACAGACTGAGGGGGCCTTGCTAGCATGCAGAAATTCTTACCAGGCCCCAGGCATGCCCAGCATAACATCAGAGTCACCTTGCTGAGAAATGATTTCTGTAGTTCAAGCCAAATCCAGCTATATTTGAAGCTTCTGCATTCCAGAACTGTCTCTGAGCCCCAGATGAGCACATTTTTCCTAAGGGCCAAAAGAAAAGTAGGATTTTCACTTGGCTGCAGAGGTCTATAGAAGTGATGGAAATATAAATACTCACGTTTTGGGCTGGAGTGGTGGCTCAGCAGTTACGGCGTTTGCCTGGCATGCGCAATGACCCAAGTTCGAACCCCAGCATCACGTAAACAACTGAATGTTGGAGCAACAAAGGCCACATGAAAAACTAAATAAAGTTGTTTCTCTCTCTCCCTCTCTTTCTCTCTCTCACTCTCTCTCTTTCTTAAAAAAAATTAAAAAATACAATAAAATAAATACTCCTGTTTAAAATAATGACTAATTTTAAAAGACACCAAGATAGCACAATCCATTTTGAAATTCTGGTGAGTACCACCATCCCATCTTAATGAATGACATCCCAGATAAACTTTTTCCTCCCCTCTTTTATTCTTATGACAAAACATCCCCTTTTATATGGTTTTATTCAGTAGCTAAAATGTAAGGTTACATTTTAGAAAACTAGGAAATTTGATTATAGATTTTTTTTTCTTATCTCTCATCCTCTAATCTGGGTTTCAGGCCTTGGGATAAGGTAGCCTATGAACAAATGCAGGCGATGGCTCTGAGCCCCTAGGGGACAGAATTTCTGAAAGTCTCCTGCCTTGTTATTAATAATGATGCTAACAGAAATTTTCTAATTACTCAAGAGGATTGTCCAGTTGGAGAAAATCAGGTTTACTAGAAGGCAGATGCTTCTTCTAAAAGGAAGCCCAGGAAGGACACCACCTTCTGGGATATGCAAATCTGCTCTATCAGAAGCCCAATGATGTCATTGGATGATATTCTTCTCCAAATCCTAATTTAGCAGAAGCCAATTACTGTCAACCTGTAGTCCAGTTACTTACAACAAGGGTCTCAAATCATGTCTTTGTTGGCCCCTGAGACATGTCTTATTTCTAATGGTCATGGCTTTGTTTACCATAGGACCCTAGGTGTGCCATAGCAGGTCCCTCCAAGTCACCTGCCAGAGGGAAAGGAAATCAAAGTAGAGGTGAAGTTAGAAAAAAAGTTATCTTCAGAGGAGAAGGAATTCCCCAAACAGGCTTTGTGAAGGCAAAATGAGACATTGAACAGGTTGAATAAGCTAAGATTTTGGCTTTTCCTGTGGAATTTCTCCCACTGCTTCTAGCTATATGAAATTCTTAGCAAATCTGTGGTTATACTAAACTTGCAGAAATTAACTGCCAACATATACAGTACCATTCTTTATGTGTTTGGGTAACTGTGTTCATCATGATGGACAAAAACACTAATTCTCTGTGACCTGTTTCACGCTTTAAATTAATATACAACAGTAAGGTTTTAGAATGTTTGCAAATTGACACCGATGCAAGAACTTTTTGCACTACCAGCCCAAAGAGATGTGGCTTATCATGTTCTGAGAGAAAAAAGAAAATTTTAGCCCAGGGGCATGTGAATGCTCAATAAAGTGACATAGAATGCCATTCATCCCCCCTACACACACACACACACACACAAAGAAATGCCTTCTAGCATCTCCTAGGATACTAGCATCTCTCAGGGTAGTGGCCTGGACCATGGTTCTCAGGGCTTCCTGCTTAATCAACTGTTGAAGAGAAAAGTAAGAAGGAGATGGGGTGTGCTCCTGATTGCTTTTTTGAAGGCAAGGGATGGGTCTGTCAATATAAACATCATTTCCTTTAGCCTTCCAAATGGGCCTTATCCAGGAGTCCCTGGGGTTCCCATATGCCAGTAGATAATGGCAATAGCTCTTGGAGAAGGGAAAGAATAGACAGAAAATCATCTGGTCTCCAAATCTGTGGCTGGCATGGTTCTGCCCATGCCCCTTCCTTTCGTCTATCTCCAGAACATGTGTATATTTCTGGATTCCAGGCCTCAACATCCATCTGACACAAGCTCCCTGGCCAAAGTGACCACCAATACCATGAAAATAGCCATCACATCCAAACAATTTGACCCACAGCCCCAAAACCTACCCCTATCTCACTCCTATTTCATCTGTTATCCAGAAAGCAGTCACTGTTATTTACTGCACAGACTAAGTAACAATTTGATGTATGTCATATAAATACAGTCACATTCACTGTCCATTGGGTGGAGGAGGGAAATGTGGTTCTTTTACTGCAGTCCAGAGACAACGCTTTGTAATCTGTTTGCAATTTGAGACTCCCACCCTACCCCTTGGAATTTGTCATGGAATAGCCAGCTAATGACCCCTCCATACCCACTCTCCACTTTCTATGTAGGATATTTAAAGCTTTTAGTCAACACATGGCAATCCATAATGAACACTATATTTCCCAGTCTCTCTTGCTGGTAAGTGCAGCAGCCAGGAGACATAAAAGAAGAGACATGGCCCAGCAGCAGCATGCATGGCTTTAGCAAAGACCTACTTGTGCTCCTTCCTCCATTTCTCCTGTTGTCTGGAAAATGGAAGGCCTACCATAGACCATGGACTGTGAATTTGAGAAATAAGATAGGGAAGCCTGGTTTGCTAATAAGGTAAGGTGTTGGGCAGCTAGGTCTTCATGTGAGGAATAGATTTGTCTTGTTTATGCCTCTTTTAAATTGAGGCTTCAAAATCCCTTATAACTGAACCCAGTAATGAAGGATTCATTTCCTACTTCTTATTTGGTGAAGTTGTATATCTGCATATTTTGGGAAAAGGTACAGTCTACCTAGTAGTCAAAAACTCAGCTTCTAGACCCCAGGGTTGCAGCATGGCAGATAATGCATGCAAGGAAACACAAGCTTTGGTGCCAGAAGGCTTCATTCAAGGCTAGTTCCTTGACCTTAAAGAGCCAACTTCCTTATTCCTAAGAGAGGGCACTTCACACCTTGTTGGGCAATCTGAGGTCTTAAGAGAAAAAGCACAAAGTGTCTGGCACACTGACCAGCACATCAGGGCCACAGAGCAGCTTGAGTTGTGTTTGAGAATAGATTCCCACCTGTCTTCCACAGGGAGCAGGCATTCCATGTACTAGTTTTTGTAGCTGACTCTTTATCACTGTCCCCCAGCCTCAGTCAGGCCTGCTAATACCTGTGATGGATGTACTGTACTTATCTTTACCTGACAGGCAGGCAACTGACAGGGGAGCCTGGGGTTCATCACTGACAGTGAGACAGTGAGATCCATGGCCGATTACAGATTGCTACACCAATGTGGATAGAGAAAAGCAAAAGGGAAGGGCTGTCATTTGAATGTCAGCGTTCCCCCCCCCCAGGTGTTTGTCATCAACGTTCAATTTCATAGCTTGCCTGAACAATGTGGCAGCTTAGCCTTGTTTAAAAGGAAACAGAAAGTGCACTTAGCTGTTTTAGGTCTACGAAGAATGTCAAATTTTGTTGGTTTAAACTCATTATGAAACATAAAAGCCCTGAAGGAAGGTTTGTTTTCAAATTAGTAATGTGTGGGGTTCACAAATTGCATGAGAAATGAATCCGTGTTCACCCATATGAAACAAATTTTTTAGAAATAGTTAAGAATAGGGCCATTGGCATGCACCTGCACCACACTTGCTTTCTATTATTAGGCTCTGTGTAACTCTTTTAGCCTGGTGAACAGAGTGTGCAAGAACATCAACCTGTCAGAAACCTGCTTTCCCACAAACTAAAAACCTCATTTGGTTTATTCTATTTTCCTCGTAAAGAATCTGTTTTGTTGTTGATAAAGTTATTCTGCTTTGCAATCCTTGGATGATAGATCAGAATATACTGCCTCTGACCTCAGAGCAGGTGAGACAATCGGTAATGCTGCTCATTGGGAAATGTCAAGAGGGAAAGGCGGGCTGCGCCAAAATCAGAGAGATGGCTCTGGGAAACCTTGAAGTCCCAGAGATCGGAAGCCTGACAGCCAATGCATCATTTTTCCTGGCCAAAATGAATTGATTCTGTCACCAGCAAACTAAATGTAATCAGGATCTTGACTTGAATCATAAATTTTATTTAAATTACAGTTATCTGGGCATTGAGACTAGACACCAGCGCTAGTGCAAAGGAGTTCTTTGTAGAAACACAAAAGGGAATGATGACCTGTTTTCTGAGGATCCTAAGGGCTTTCTTTTGAAGATACCCTGACACCTATACACCTGCCTGTTGAAATTGTGTGTATGTTTCAGAGAAAGGGCAAAGTGCCCACTTGTGATCATGTTTATTTAAATTGGAATCTATTATGGATGCTCCAAAGACTGTTAAGCACCAAAAAGTGAAAGATTATTTTCTTTTATTTTCAGGGCTGGAATGGTAAATTTTTAGTGGAGAAGAGTTCAACAATGATCTACTACTACCATAGCAGAATAATAAAAAAAAAAAAAAAACACTCCAATTTTGGCTGTGAGCTCTGCAGGCATTAATCAGTTTCTTCACTGTGAGAGGGCATATTGTCATTCTGACCATCCTTCCTTGAATGTCCCCTGCTAATTAGGTGCTTCAAAATGTGCCAGCCCTCAAAGGGCACAGCTCAAAAAAAAGGAGTTCTTTGTAACAGAAGTTTGTCTTGATAATTTCAGAGAAGGGGAACTAATGATGTGGGTACATGTGATATCACCCATGACTAGGAATACTGCAGAAAAAAACCGGAAGAGAAATAGCTACAAAATATGTATTGTTAACAGAAAATCTAGAAGGTCGGTGCAGGAACATCAAATCCTTCTGGTACAGATGTGTTACTATGTACCTGTTCCATGACAGGGATGTTTAATGTGATTTTTTTTCAAAATTTACAACTTTCATCTTAATGTACATTCTATTTAAAAGGCATAAATTGAAAAGATGAAAAAATATAGAACTATACGCTGTCTATAGGCAACACACTTAGCTTTGAATAATACAAATAAAATGGAAGTATAAGTTCAGAAAAAGTTATATCTTTTAGCAGCAACCACAATAAAGGGTGGTTATGTTAACAGATAAAGTAGACTTTTAGATTAGAAGAAAAATGTAACTAGAGATGAAAAGAGAATGCTTTAAAGTGAAAAAGCATAAACTACAAAGAAGATGTAACAGAAATATATGCACATAAATAAGTAAAGAAACAACTCAAAATTGAAGGGAATAATAGAAAATTCAAGGAAAATAGTTGTAAATGTCAATCTCTCTCTTTGTATAATGGGTACAATAATCTGACAGATCAATAAAAAATATAAAATATGAACATTAACTCAAATACAGCTAATGGACACACAACATTTGAACAAACAACAGCATGATATGTATAATTCTCAAGTGCATGTAGAAAAATAACTTCTAGAAAAACAACAAGCTAGATCATTTAAGAAGATTCAATAAATTTTAAAAGTTTTACATAATACTAAATATGTTCTCCAAACAAAATAGAACGAAATTATAAATTAAGTAAGCTAAAATATGTAGAAATTAAAGAACATTTTCCTAAAGAACAAATTGAGTCAAATAAGAAATCAAAAAGTAAATTAGGAAATACTTTGAGTTAAATAAAAATGATGACATAATGTACCAAACCTTATGAGAAAGAAACAAAGCAGTAGTTAGATGGGTCATACTGTGAATTCCCATATTAAAAAGAAGAAAAACCTCAAATCAGTGAATGATGTTAGAAGGTGCCACACTGAAAAAGAAGAGTAAGCTAAATTGAAAACAAGAGAAAGGCAGAAAACTAAGGACTAGAGCATAAACAAATTAAATAAGATATGAAAATACAGGAAATAAACAAGTCAAGAGTTGATTCTTTGAACAGAGATAAACAAATCTGACAAACCATTATCTAGATTACGGAAAAAATATACAAATTACTAATTTTTTTTTTTTTAAAGAGAGAGGGACAGTGAGAGAGAGAGAAAGAGAAAATCAATTTTATTTAGTTTTTCATCTGGTCTTTGTTGCTCTGACACTTCATTGTGTACATGGTGCTGGGGCTTGAACCCATGTCCTCGCTCATACCAGGCAAGTGCTGTAACCACTGAGCCCACTCCAGCCCCAAGTCACTAATTATTGAAACCAAGAATGAAGAAGCATGGCGTTGTGGCCCATGCCTACAGTACCAGTGACAAGGGAGGATGAGGCAAAAGGATCACAAATTCAAACCAGCCTGGACAAGTTAGAGAGATCTTGTTTCAAAATTTAAAAAAAAAAAAAAAAAGGGCTGAGAATATAGCCAGTGGTAGTGGTAGTGTTGCAGAGAGCGTGGGGTCTGGTTCTTCATCTCCTAAATTCAAATAATGAAATCCACAGACATAATGGCAAGAACAAAGAAACAAGATTAATTAGAATAATAGAAAGAATGGGGCTGGAGAAGTGGCTCAGTGCTTACGGGGCTTGCCTTGCATGCGCAAGTCCGAGAGTTCGAACCTTAGAACTACGTACACAAGAAGGTGTTAGAGCAATGAAGGCCAAATGAAAACTAAATAAGATTAATTCTCTCTTTCTCTTTCTCTCACTGTCCCTCCTCTTTTTTCCCTTTTTAAATATATTTTTATTAATTCATTATAATTTTACATAATGTTGGGATTAGTGGTCACATATTCCTAGATGCACACAATTAAGCAATACAATATGTTCAATATGCCCCCCTCCAATCCTTCTACCTCCCTCCTCCCATCCCCTGATCCCTTGCCTTTCTTCTGGGTCCTATATTCTTCCTAAAAAAATCAAATACATTGACATAATCCTTATACCTGTGAAGAATATATATATATATGTATGTATGTATAGCTTTAGTAAATACAGTGATATTTATAACTACTTGGAATGCACCTTGCTTTATTTCAGTTTCAACATTTCCCTATCTCTTCCCATTTTATCGTCCCTTGTTATTCTTCAAAATATTTGACAATGGGATTAAAAATTTACGTTTTTGTACAGGTATGCAGCATAGCTTGTTCAAATATCATATGAAGTTATTTTACAACTGTATCTCATAAATACTAGCATTTTGCATTTTTGTTCTGTGGATCTAACACATTAGTTTGTCTACTTTACTCCCAAGCCTGGGTTTAGGTCCAGCCTCCACAAATGAACGAAACCATTCAGCCCTTGACTCTCTGTGTTTGGCTAACTTTGCTCAGCATGATTTCTTCCAATGCCATCCATTTACCTTCAATAGATGCACTATCATTTGTTTCTAAAAGCTGAGTAGAACTCCATTGTATATATATATATACCAGAGCTTTTGGATCCATTCAACCAGTGAGGGGATCTGGGTTGTTTTCATAATTTAGCTATTGTAAATTGAGTTGCTATGAACATGGATTTTCCTGTGTCACCGTAATGTGCTGATTCTAACTCCTCTGGGAAAATACCCAGAAGAGGCATAACTGGATCGTATGGTGGATTCAACCCTAATTTTTTGAGGAGTCTCCACACTGCTTTCCAGAGTGGCTTTACTAGTCTGCAATTCCACCAACAGTGTGGTAGTGTTCCTATCTCCCCACAACCTCTCCAGCACTTGTTATTGTTTGTATCCTTCAATTTTGCCATTCTGACTGGAGTGAGGTAAAATCTTAAGGTAGTTTTGATTTGCATTTCTCTAATTGCTAGTGATTTAAAACACTTTCTCATGTATTCGTTGGCTTGCTCCAGTTCCTCTGTTGAGAAGTTCCTGTTTAGCTCTCTGGCCCATCTATTGATTGGATTGTTTGTGCTTTTCTTATTGAGTTTTTTGACTTTTATATGAATTTTGGATATTACTCCCCCATCAGAGGGATCACAGGCCTTGATTCTCTCCCATTCTGTGGATTGTCTTTTGACTGTTTTGACTATTTCCTTGGCTGTACAGAAAATTTTTAGTTTAATGGAATCCCACTCATTGACTTTTTAATATAATTCTTTCATTTTAGGATCCTTGTTGAGGAAGTCATTACCAACTCCCATATGCTGGAGTGTTGGTCCTAATTTTTCTTTTAACAGTTGTATGGTAGCTGGCTTAATTCCTAATTCCTTGATCCATTTAGAATTTGTTTTTGTGCTCAGTGTGAGATAAGAATCTAATTTCAGTTTTCTGCAAGTGGCTGTCCAGTTTGTCTAGCACCACTTGTTGAATAGGCTGTCTCTCCTCCAGGTTATATTTTGACCCCCTTTGTCAAAGATCAGATGTTTAAAAATTTGTGGGTTTGTCTCAGAGTCTTCTATTCTATTCCATTGGTCTTCATTCCTATTTTGATACCAATACCAGGCTGTTTTTAATACTACAGCCCTATAGTATGATTTTAGATCTCGTATTGTAAAACCACCTGTTTCATCTTTCTTGCTTAGATGAACTCGTGGATTAGACCATGAATTCAAACCCTAGCACTACGTACATAAGATATCAGAGCAATGAAGGCCAAATGAAAACTAAATAAAATTGATTCTCTCTCTCTCACTGTCCCTCTCTGTTAAAAAAAAAATAACAATAGAAAAAAAGCAGAGCTCTCAACAGGGCAGGGGTCTGTTTAGTCAGCTTTTTCAGTGCTGTCACCAAAAGAACAGAGAAGAACAATTTTAGAGGAGGAAAGTTGATTTGAGGACTCACAGTTTCAGCGATCTCAGTCCTTAAACAGCAGGTTCCATTCCTCCGTGCTTGAGGTGAGGCTGAACATCGTGGTGGGAGAGTGTGTCGCAGGGAAGAGGCCCAGGGCATTTCAATCTGGAAGCATAGAGAGACTCCACTCACCAGATACACAATGTATAACCCAAAGACATGTCCCCAAAGGCCCACCTCCTTCATACACATTCTACCATCCTATACTTACCACTTAATCCCCACCAGGGGATTAATTAACTGATGGGATTAAGGATCTTATAATCCAATCATTTCACCTCTCAGCACTTGTGCATTGTCTCACATGAGGTTTTGAGGGACACCTCATACTCAAACCATAACATTCTGCCCCTGGCACCCAAAAGCTCATTACCATCTCACAATGCAAAATACATTTAATCCATTTTAATTGTCCTCATAGTCTCAATAGTTCCAAGATTACTCAAAGTTCAAATCCAAAATCTCCATTAAGATTCAAGGTAAATTCTCAGTGTGAGTTCCTGTAAAAAATCAAATCAAGAACATATGTCCAATATAAAGGTACATAGCAAATATTTCCATTCAGAAATAGAGAGAAGAGATGGAATCAAAGCAAGTCCAGAATTCATTTGGGCAAACAAGTTCTGTATGTAGTTCTATGTCTGGCATCTGGTGCACATGGCATCATGATGTTCTCTACAAAAGACTGTGTACCTCTTCCCCCATGGTTTTGTCGGTTGTGGCCCACATGGCCTCTGTCTTGGCTTGTCTGTGTTCAATTCCTGCAACTTTCCTTGGTCAATGTTCCACTGTACTGGCATTTCTTAACCTTAGGCTTCACTCCTGCAGCCTAAGCTATCTCCTCGTATTTTCATGCATTGCCCTCTCAGGGGATCTACAAAGGAAATCTGACATTGGGGCACTTTGCCTGGTCTCCCAGGCCTTCCTTTGAAATCTCAGTGGAAGCTTTCTTGACCCCCTAACTCCTACATCCTGCAATTCTGTAGAACCAGCACCATATTGTTGCCATCAGTTTCACTCTGACCTTTCAAATTCAAGTTTTCCGAATTTGTCTGCTCTGCTTTCTGCTCCTAATTATCACAATAAATTTGGCTAAAAGCTGACAGTAATATCCATGCCACTGCCTGAATACTATGCAACTTAGAAGTTTCTTCCACCAGATTAAGAAGTCCATTGCTGTTAAAATCAGCCTCACAGAAAGTCTCAGGACATGAACAAAATGCAGACAACTTCTCAGCTAAAATATAACATAAATGACCTCTACTCTAATTTCCAGTAGTGTCCTCCTTGTACTCTGAAACTTCTTGAACAGGATCCTGACTGTCAACAGTTCTATCAGCATTCCCATATTCTGAGCTCCCACCAGAATCACCCATTGAGCTCTTCTTACAACAGTCTAAAGCTTTTCCAGCTTGTATCAATAAACTTTTCCAAATTCTTCCTACAAATACCCAAAACCTCCAAAATCTTCTGAACCACATGCTCAGCTTAGTCACAGCAACAACCCTACTTCTTGGTATCAACTTCTGTTTTAGTCAGCATTTTTTGCTGCTGTGACTAAAAGACATAACAAAAACAATTTTAGGAGGGAAAGCTTATTTATGAGCTCATGGTTTCAGAAGTCTTAGTCCACACAAGGCCAGCTCCATTTTTGGGGGCTTGAGGTGAGGTTGAAAATCACGGCATAAGAGGGAAAGAGCTGACATGATAATAAGGAAGCAAAGAGAGATTCTTCTTGCTAGATACAAAATATATACAATATATTCCCCCAAAGACATGCCTCCAGTAACTCACATTCTCAGCCACAATATACCTGCCTTCAGTTCCCAGTTAATCCCTATCAGGGGACTCACTGATGGGGTTAAAGTCCTTGTAACCCAAGCATTTCACCTCTCAGTGTTTTGCATTGTCTCACATGAACTTTTGGAGAACACTTCACATTCTATCCATAATAGTGTGGTTATAAAAAGAGGATTTATTATTCTGGCTTTCATGTTCAAAGACTTCATATTTCCACAAGAGCCATTTACAGTCTGGAGAGTTAGATGAACTAGAACCTACTCAATTCAAGAAGCTGGAGCCTCAGAACAAGATGCATCAGTGATGAAACCACAGTCTAGGACCAAAGATCTGGGAAGTCTCACATTGGAGTCTAAAGAGTGAAGGAGACAGATTCTACAATCCTCAGGCAATCACAGTAGCAATTGAAACACTGGATCAAGAAAATCAGGTCTGCATGCTCCTGCTTCCTTGTTCTTCCAACATTTTGTTCCATCCAGGCCCTTAACCTATTGGGCAGTGCTACCCACATTTAGGGTGGGTCTCTCCCTCAGTTTACTGCCCCACATGCCCATCGTTTACAGACAACCCCATTGACATGCCCGGAAGTCTCTTAATCTTAAACATCTCTTAATCTGATCAAGTTACAATTCAGATTAACCATATAATTTATAAAATGGAAGTAAGACATCCATCCAATCAAAAGTAAATTGCAAAATAGGAACACAGATAACATGAGAAAATAAGGCAATGAGTTGACTCAAAAGTTAAAAACTCCCCAATAACTGAAATACAGAGACACTGAAGTGGATGAAATATTGACAAAGAATTCAAATAATTGAATATTAAAATGATCAGTGAATTAAAAAAAGATCTAAGAAATAAACTAAGGGACAAAATGCATGATTTGAAAAAGCACTTCAATAAAAAGTTAAAGATTTTAAAAAAACAGAAATTTGGAAATGAAAAACTCAATCAAATAAAAAATTCAGTGAAGAGTCTCACCAGCAGAATAAATCAAGCAGAAGAAAGAATATCAGAGCTAGGAGATAAGGTGTAGGAACAGAATACTCTCGTAAAGAATAAAAATAATAAACTATAAACAAAATGTACAAGAGCTCTGGGACAACATAGAAAGCCAAACTTAAGAATCAAGAGCATTGAGGAAGGAGAAGAGATGCAGACTAATGGCATATAAAATTTATTCAGTAAAATAATGAAGAAAATTTCCCTAATCTTGGGAAGGAGATGGATATACAGGTACTGAAGGCATTTAGAATTTCAAATAGATCAGAAAAGAACTTCTCCACAACATAGTATAGTTAAAATGCTAACAATTCAGTACAAAGAAAGAATTTTAAAGGCCACAAGAGAAAAGCACCAAATAACTTACAAAAGGCAAATACATTAGAATAACAGTTTCCAACAACAACAACAACAACAACAACAAAAAAACCTTTGTCCTGTATTGGATGCTAATTCAGAGCATAAACAACATCCTAGAGAAGTTTGTTCCAGCTTTGCAAGATATTACCACTTACCAGATACTCTAACTGAGTCTTGAAAAGGTCATTTTACCATTCTATCCATGCAGCTACTGCAGGGTGGAGTGAACATAGTAAAACTCCATGTTCATGGTAAAATTCCATGAGCATGAGCCTACTGCTATACTTTATTTTCAGTGAAATATGTTCCTTCATCAGAATAAATGTAGTGGGGATGCCATTGATCTTAGGCATCTCTTAATCCAATCAAGTTGACAGTTTAGATAACCATGTAACTTATATAATAGCAGTAAAGGTATCCATCCAAACAAAATCATATTGCAAAATAAAAACACAGATAGCATGAGAAAACAAGGCAACGAGTTGACTCAAAAATTCAAAACTCCCTAATAACTAAAATCCAGAGACAATGAAGTGGAGGAAGCATACTTGGGGATTACTCACACAGTAAGTCCATGAATGCTAGTTTTGGCAGAAATTCTTTGTGCAGGGGGAAGGCAAATATATACCCAGAGTAAGTGTGTTTCTAATGGAAACAAAATGTTACCTCTTCCATGATGGAAGTGGTCCAAATAGACTACTTGCCACTGGGTAACTGGCTAACCACCCTGGGGAATGGTGCCATATCCAGAAATCAGTGTTGGTTTCTGCTTCTAGCAGATTGGGCACTCAGTAGCAACCAGAGGGAGGTGGATCTTTTTGAAGCTCATGCATGGCAGCCCATGTTGCTGAACACATGCACAATCTTCATCTCTTCCACCATGGCCATTTTGCTGATGAGCCCATTGGGGGATGAAAGAGGTGGTTGAGAATAGAGGCTGATCGCTATCCACAGAGAAAACCATTATGAAAATTTTCTTCTGATGTTACCCTTCTGGAAACATTCATATGGAATATCAATGTCTTAACATTGTTTTCCCATCTTGAGTGGTCTTCCTCCCCAGATTTCCTTGTCATTAATTTTCAAATCATATTCCTTCAAAATTCCTGATCATCTTGCCAAACCATTAGCTATAGCCCATCAATTAGAATATAATTGCATATCTGACAATCTCTCTTTCCAAATAAAGTGAACAACATTGGCAGAGGTTCTGCCCACTAGGAAGGCTTCCCTTCACCACTGTCTTTTAGAGATATTATAGAAGTGGCTACAGTGCTGGAGTTCCACTTTGGGGACAGTTCTTGAACATCCTGCAGAACAACCTCTAGGCCAGGCCCTTCTCTTTCTCTGTCATCTAGTTGTCAGAAACTCCCAATGAGGTCACAGGTGCAGACTGGGAGAGAGAAGGCAGAGTAACAGGAATAAGGACCATGGGCATCTGGGTCACGTCTTCAGATGGTTTAATCATTTCTTCAGGGCCCTCTTGGGTCCAGTCTCATATATACCACTTCTACTAGTGATAAAATACTACTGTGAATGCCTAAATTTATGGCTCGATGGGTCAAATAACATCCATTTCTTGATAGTCAGCTCTGGTCACATGATGACCAATTGTCCTATTTACAACAGTCTGAAAGCTGATTCTCAAAAGGAAAGTAGTTTATCCACACTGGATGGCAAGTCTGGTCTTCTCCAGACGGAGGTGAACTATGATTCACCTCAAGGGACCTGCCAAAGGTTCCAAATAGCATGCCTGTGGACACTGACTCTTCAAGCTCCAGTGGATCTTCTCAAGTGGCAAAGCAGTTCACATAGCAGCCTGCCTTATTACAGAGTCTTCTGTTCTGGGCCCCACTGAAAACTAGTAGCTTTTAAGGTTACTCAGGAAATGTAGTAACATACCCAAATGAGTAATATGTTTCCTCCTCTTTGGAAACCCACTAAGCATTGTGCCTCTTTTTTGGTTCTAGGATGGGCCAGATGCAATAATTTACCCATCTGCTTAGAGGTGTTATCAAGATGTATCCCCCACACCACTGGACCTCTAGAAATTTCACTACTAGAAGACCCCTTAATTTCTGTTCGATTTGCTTCCGACCCTCTTGCTTGTTACCGTCTTAGCAACAAGTCTACAGAAGTTGTTATTTTTTGCATTTAGTGTAATGTCGTTAGTGTAATGGACCAGTGTGCTATCTTATAGAAGTGCAACATGATCAAGATCCCTGAGAACTAAGTTATGACAGAGCTGAGGACTTCATATACCCCTGAGGGAAGTCAGTGAGTGTGCTATGCTAATCTGTACAGCTGAAAGCAAACTGCTTCTGATAGTTTTTATTAAGAAAGATGGACAAAAATATTTTCCATGATCAATAGCTGCATACAAGCTACCAGGAGGCATGTAATTTCCTCAGGCAGTGAAAACACATCTGGTACAGCAGCTGCAATTGGAGTCTCCACCTAATTAAGCTTATAATATTCTACTGTCATTCTCCTAGTTCCATCTGTCTTCTGCATGTGCCAAATAGGTGAGTTGGAGGTACAGATGAAATCACCCTATCAGTGTCTTTCAATTCCTTGATGGTGGTATTGATCCCAGAAATTTCTCTAGAGTGCAGTCTTGATTTTGGTTTACTGTTTTCTTGGGTAGAGAATATTATAGTGGGTTCCATTTGGCTTTTCCCACCAAAAAGCCGTCACTTCACAGGTCAGGGAATTGATGTGGGGATTCAGCCAACTGCTGAGTAAGCCTATTACATTCATGGATTACAAAGCTGGGAAATAACCACAGGGTGGACTCAGGGACTCAAATTCCCAGCTCAAGTGCTGCATGAATTACCTGAAATCATCTGTGTCTGCTCTAATAACTTATTTACTGTAGCTGCAGTGCTAAGATGTTTGAAAATGAAACCTAAAATCTCATCTTGTGAGTGGCTGATTTATAACATAAATTAAATTTCTAACCTTGCTGTTAGAGTGAGTACATCTTTTCTTCCCTCACTAGTCCAGTGACACTAGCAGCAGCCAGTCAAATTCATTACTCTTGTTAGTTTGACAAAAAATATTTGAAAGCACCATGCATGCCATTCAGATCACTGCTTCTTATAAGTGTCTGATTAGGAGTATCTAATGGTAATATTATATGTATCTCTACTGATAGATCATGCCATGGATGCTCAATGCTCTCTTCACTACTGGAACATCTGTTAGTGTCCTAAATCTAATCAACTTAAAGAGCAAATTCCAAATTCCAGAAGTACCAGAACTAATTCATAAAATATCTTTAAGATTTGGTTCTACTCTTGGTGGTAATTTCTATATTTACAATCAGTGTTCAGAGTAGTAGAGCCAATAGAATGTGTACATATAGGAAGAAATCTAAGGAATTGGTCCACATGATTATGGAGGTTGAAAAGTCCAAAATCTATAGTGTAGGCTGGTTCGGTCAAGATCCAGAGGAGTTTGTGCAAATCTAGTCTCAAGGCCAACAGATGCAGACCCAGGACAGCTAATGGAGTAGATGAAATTTGATGGTGGTCTGCTGAAGAATTCTCTCTTGCTCAGAAAGGCTAATCTTTTAGTGCTTTTCAAGTCCTCAGCTGATTGAGTTATACTCATATTATGCAGAGCAATCTTCTTTATTCAAAATCCATCAGTTTAAATGTGAATCTCATCCAGAAACATCCTCCAAATTGATGTATAAAAATCAATCATCACACCCTCGTTCCATTAATGTGGGATTAATACATGCATACAATTATTTGTTATAGTAGTAAATATAAATATATATCTTTATTTATGGTAAATTGATTTTTAATAAGGGTGCCAAAACAATTCAGTAGGAAAAAGAGCTATCTTTTCAATAAATGGCCCTGGGACAACTAACTGTCCACATCAAAAGAATGAAGATCCCTACTTCATACTACGCATGGGTCTAGTCTCTTGACCCCTCCGCAGTGTCCTCCAAACTGCCTGTGTACTGCAGCTAGTAATAATGAGATAGGACTAGGTGTGAGACCCCCTACTCAAACTGTACACAGAAATTAATGCCAAATACATAGGCCTAAATATTAGAACTAAAATCACAAAAGTTTATAGAAGAAAATACAAAGCCAAACCTCATGATCTTGAGTTAGAAAAGGTCTTCTTGGGTTCTATCTAAACTTAAAACTTCTGTTCTTCAAAGGAGAGCATAAGAATGTGAAAAGGCAACCTGGGGTGGAAGAAACTAACTACAAATCATCTATGACCAGTTTATCATTATTTACAGTAGCTTCCTTCCATAAAGTCTCCATCAAACTGAATCATTTGGGCAAAATGGGCAAACACTGAATCATTGGTCCAAGAGGAAATGAAAAGTTATATTTATACAAGGCTCTGGATACATCATTTTTTGTCAACCAATCAATGTATAACCTTGTTTTATGAATGTTACTGCTCACAAATCTTATTTAACCTATATTGTTGATTTGTTAACATTGAACTCTCATCCAATATCAGTATAACTCTAGTTGAATGAAGCTCATCGAACACATATTTTCTTTGAAAGGCGTTTCACAGCTTTCTTGCACTTAGGGACACTAGAAAACAATAGCATTGTGAAAGGGGTCATTTGAAACAGATAAATCAATAAAAAGCACAAAAATGTAAAATCATGGCACTTAATAGACACAAAAGACACTTGTTTGCAGTAAGAGAACTGGGAGAAGGTAGAGTATAGAGTATGCTTCAGGTTGGGAGTATGTCATTTGCCTCCTCCCTTACATAATGCTACTGAAACCTGTGATGTGACATGGAGCTCTGACACTTCCTCCTGTCCTCCTCCTCCATCCACTTCTGCCTTACTCTTTACTTCCCATTCATACAAGATTTGAAATTCAGAACACCCGCCAAGTTTCCTACAGCTAAATGGCAGCCAGTTCGTGACCTGAAATCAACCCCCTCACAGGGTAAGATTTTTGAAGCCTTATTGCTACATGAATGAAGCAAGAGCTTTTCTGAGCTCTTTATTGGTGTCCTGTGGAAACCTTGTTCTTTTCTCTCCACTCTCTCTGTCCTACCAGACCTCCAGATCATAGACCTATTCTCCATTTTGTTTCTACATGCAAAAATCTTGCTGGAGAGGTAAGACTTTGGATGGATCTCTCACAGAGGCACCCTACTAGAGACTCCTTTGTTTCAGTATCCCAGGGATCCCCATGTTATCTGGCTTTGCCTGGTGGCAAGGAGTAAATGGAGGACACTTTGTTTTTTCCTGTCACCTCCATCACACCTCTCCATTATCAGGGAAAACTCAATGGCACAAATTTGGAATTTGGGACCTTTGATCCAAAAATACTAACAGATCTTGATAACTTCCAAAAGCAAAATGGCAAATAATCTAAACTGGGACCAACGTTCTGAGGTTCCCACCAAGGGTGGCTCCTCTGGGCCTTCCTTTGACTTCAGTGACATCTCTCTCTCTCTCTCTCTCTCTCTTCCACCACCTCTCCCTCCAGTAGCTACAGTAAGGACAATTCACATTGCTGGATATCACATCCACCACCAGCCATAATCTATCTGTTGAGTGACTCCCTGACTCTTCTGGTTTCCTGGCTTTCTCTCTACCAAAGTCCTCGGGGTCCCTCCTCAATCCATTTTGTCTAACATGGGCCAAACCCCACCAAAGCTTCCATGACACATGTCCCTGGGGTACCTTTCCCAAACATATCCAGATCCTGGGCCTCCAAGACAGAGTTAAACCTGAAAGACTGGCATTATAAGCTGAATAGTAACAGTCATTGGCCTAAAAATGGCACTTTTGACTTACAAATTCACAGAGATCTTTAAAAACTCTCCACTGCAATGGCAAATGGTTCGAGATTCTCTGTGTCCAGGCTTCCACTCCAGGCCTGTACCTTCACTCCAGATCTTTCTTCCCAAACTGCTCAACTTTTCACATTCTTTTCCTTAATGAAAAATCCCTCAAGTCATCCCTCTTTTGGGAGCCCTCCCTCTTTGGGAGGTCTGTTTCCTTTCTATTACTCTAAATCCTGTTACTTTGCTCTGTCTGACCCTGTGTCCATGGATTTCAGTTCTCAAAGTTACAAAACAGAACCCACCCAACCTAGCTCTGTGTTCTTTACAGGGATGTCCCTGGCATCATCAGAAGGAAATGGACAATTGCTCTATCACTTTTCTTCCAGCAATTCTCTACTCCATTTTGTACACTTTCCTTCTATTAAAAATACTGAGACCCTGTCAGCCACATGACTGCCAGACTCAAGGCTCAAGGGAAAGGCTTTGCTGGAGTGGACTTATCAATCACTCTCTGCCTTAGAGGAGAGAATATTAACCTGCTCTTGCTTCAGTTTCTTTCCACAGCAATCCATCCAATCAAAAAACTGAAGTCTCTCTTAGAAGCACCCTAATTCTCCGGCTGGAGCTAGTCCCTGGTGTAAATGCAGGGTCTCTAAAGATTGCTGAAAGCCAATCAATCACACACAGAAGTCCCACCTCCATTTTGATCTCCTTTCATGGCTTCTCACCTTATGGTAGAAGGCAGACCTCACTCAGCAGCTCCTTAGATAACAGGCTGAGATAACTTCTTAGAATGATCTAAGGACTCCTAAGACAGAGTCTGACCCATCAATCTACCAGTGAATGATTCACCCCTTTCTTTTTCTCTTTCTCTATCTTGTAGCAATCTCCCCCAGTGTTAGGGGACAGACAGATGTGAATGGTGGGAACACTAGCCTAAGAGAATAATTTTATCAAATGGATCCACTGGGCTGACCTCTCATGTTTTCTTTTTCAAAAAGCAAAAGGGTCAGCAACTAGGAAAGAGATATAAGAAAATTTTAGGTATGGAAATATACTATCATATGGAAATTAGAATGAAAGAAATGTTTCTGAATGAGAAAGAATCTTGTGTAGTAAAGTAAACAAGCTATAAAATGTCTAAGTAAGTGACAAAGGTTTGTAGAAGGTAAACCAGAAAAGTCTTTATGTAATTAACTTAAATATAATTGACACAATCAGTTTAAGTTATTTATTTAAGTTTTCTCTTAAGGTCCAATCAGTGTTCAAGCTTTATCTAAATTTTATGTTAAAGTGTATAAAATGAAAGTTTATGTAGTTTTACAGGCAAGGAAACCAATAAGTGCTCTCTTATACATTGTATCTGACATACAAGGGCCACACTGCCATTTGAAAACCTGACTTGTACCTCTTTGCTTTAACTAACTCTTTTCCTGATCATTAACATTGTTTCCTAAATGTATATTCAGGTAAACTTGGGAAATACACACGAGAATTTTGTGGAATGATACTTTTAAAGAAGCAAAGATCAGCTTCAGAAATAAAATATTTTACCTTAATACTTGTTAAGAGCTCTGCCTTGCTTGAGTTAAGACTAAGCCTCTCACATTAATGTTATAAAATAGGCTAAAATTAAGTTCATTTAAAGTTAAGTTCAAAAAATAGATTTTTGTTGGAAACATTACTGTAATCTCAAAATAAACAAGGTATATAAAAATCATGCTTTTTGGTTCATAGCTACTATACACTTGAATATGTTACTACTCTTGGTAATTCCATTTTGCATTTTCCTTGTAAAACTTTACAACCATTGCCTGCTAATGTTTTGCAGAAGTACTACTTTTAACAAACAAAACAAAACAAAACAAAACAAAACAAAAACCCTGAGTTAAACACACCATCACGTATAGGACAGATAAGATATAATACAAACGTCAAGTACTATTGTTGATCCTAATTAAATAAGAGGGATAACTATAAAACTGTAAACTTAAAAGTATAACGTAGTATTCCCAATTTGAAACTGGTGGAACTGCCCTGCCGGATGTTTAATACTAAAACCAGGATACCAACAGTAAGGATTTTAAAGGGTTGAGGAAAAAGTCAGTATTTTGGCCCTTACCCTGTTTGATCAGCCAAAACTCAGGGGGCAACGGGACTTCTCTAAGCCAGCCAGTGCACAGTCTTCATTGGATGGTCTTTGGAAAGGGAAATGTCCCTGATGCTTCCTAGGGAAACCACATGTGGTCAGCAAGACCTTGACCCACCCTGGCAGATGGCACCACTGACAGAGGAAGACTGAAGGATCTGAGAGGCTTCTTGCAGTGCCCAAGAGTGGCCTCCTGAGGAATCTCAGCTGATCTAGGAATAGATAGGCAAAAAAGTCAGTTTTGACCAACTTGATCTTAAATACCTGACAGGAGAGTTTTAACTGAAGTGTAGTCATACATGGGTATTTAAAAGGAAAGACAATGATTCTTTTTTCTTTTTAAGAAAGAGAGAGGATGGAAATACAGAAAGAGAGAGAGAGAGAGAGAATCAATATTATTTATTTTTTTTCTGGCCTTTGTTTCTCCAACACTCAGTTGTATATGTGGTGCTGGGGTTTGAACTTGGGTCCTTGTGCATGCCAGGCAAGCACTCCAATGTCTGAGCCACTGTTCTAGTTCCAAGACAATGATTCTTTTTTTTTTTTTAAAGAGAGCAGGACAGTGAGAGAGAGAGAGAGAGAAATAATTTTTATTCAGTTTTTCACATGGTATTCATTACTCTGACACTTTGTTGTGTACATGGGTGCTGGGATTTGAACCTGTGTACTTGTGCATGCCAGGCAAATGCCATAACCACTGAGCCACCACTCCAGCCCCAATGATTTTTTTTAATGTAACTCAAAATGTATACTTGTGTCATTTCTCTCACAAGTAAATAAAGCTGGGAGATTTTAAAGAAAGAGTTACAGAAAACGCTTCCAGAGTCACAAATTCTAAGTCAATTTGAGATCCACAAATTTCCCTAACCTCCTATATGGGTAAACTTAGACTGTTTTTCATTGTTATGATTGTTGAGTTCCAATATTTATCCCTGAGATGAATCTAAAACATGTAATGTGGCATATAAAAGTCCCAAGAGGGTCCTAAGTGATATAATTAAAGGCATCCTTCTGCTAACACAGAGGTAATGCCAAGAAAAAGTTACATTATAGAAATCAGAAGGTACGTCCCAACTCAAAAGGAGATACCTGTGACATTATGAAACTTAAATATATTTCTAGCAACATTACCAAAGTTTCTAAAGTCATGAATGGACTCCAGTTATAAGTAAATGACATATCAGACCACACCCTCTGCTCTAATAAGTTACTATATTCATGGTTTTCAAAGGTTGGCTAATAATACCGATTATTTTGTACTAATTACTTGCAGAAAATAATGTTTTATTGAATTGTTTATTGTTCTAGCATGGTCCCTCTCTCCTGTATACCATGTCCAGTCAACCGCCAAGCGCCACCATCATGGAACTCTGTATTGCCCTAATGCCTGATTTGCCTAAAGTCCATTAAGCTCCAGGTGGTCATGGTAATAAGACCCTCCAGTCAGCTGCCTCCCAACTTCTATAGAAACCCCCCAAATAAACCCTCTGGAGAGTTTCCCTAACTGCTACAGCCAATGCCCACTGCTACCTGCATGAAGAAGCCAAAACACTCATTTCTCTTTCCCCCCAGCAGCAGTCAAGGACCTGTTCAGAGGGGAATTGAGGCAGCAGATAGATTATCTGTAGGCAGATAGAAATGTGGACATCAGAGAATGGGATTGAACCACCCCATATTAAAATCCTAGGCCATAAACTTTTGGTTTATGCCTGCCTGAATTGAAGGCCCCATTCATCAATAACTCATTACTATTCTTGGCAAGAACATCCTAACCAAATTTAATGCCTCCATTCATTTTAACCCATCTTAGCTGCCCACACACTTTTATTCTCTTATGCCATTTCCTTCCCCTCTAACATCCCTAACAAGTCTCTTCCCTGAGGTGTCAACCACAGTGTGGAATATTTCCAAACCCACTATGACCACCCACCACATTCCTGTTAAAATTTCCCTAACAAGACCCTGCCTCCAGCTAAAGCAAGTTATCTCCTATTACCTCTCTGGCTGCTTCAATTATAACCAGGACATTTTCTTCCTAGGCAGAATTAATACTTACATCTGTTTACAAACTGATTTGATGAAAACTTGATATCTTCACCCAAACTCATTATATCCCTTTAGAATCTGGAGTGATCGACATG
Organism: Aplodontia rufa; assembly: GCA_004027875.1. NCBI lineage: Eukaryota > Metazoa > Chordata > Mammalia > Rodentia > Aplodontiidae > Aplodontia > Aplodontia rufa. The sequence continues at coordinate 38,827 of PVKS010018380.1, forward strand.
AATAATTACCAGAAGTCACTTATGTGAACCAGACAGCAAATCCCCTACTCACTATTTCATAATCTACTAAATTCAGGCCATTTTGACTCTGGGCCCTAATTGAAAAAATCACACTCTACTGAAACTCCTCTTTTAACCAGAAAGCTCACATCTTGGCCCCCTCCCCTCTCATTTCCTCTATATCTACCCCAAGCTGTAAGCAGCTAGTGGGTCCCAGACTCCACTGGACTCCCCGCCACAGATTTCTCTGAATAAACCTGTGTTATTGTTGAGTTGCTGCTCTCCTCACTCACTGCCTTCATTCCTTCTTTCCTTACAATAAGTACTACCAACATATTGTAAGTATATAAGGATTAAAATGCTTGCACAAAAGAATATGAATCAGTGGAACAGATAAAGGCTTAGAAATGGGATGTAATATTTGTATATTATGAAATAGGAATTAGAAATCATAAAATAGGTTTAGAAATCATAAAATAGGAATTTAGAATATCATGTAAATCAATAGCAATCTCTAGGACAATTGTTTAGAGAAAAAATTAAAACTGTTAATGCAATTTAGCTAACAAATTATAAATGATGACATCAATTTGTATATAAAGATATTAAATAAAATTCATTTTGGTGGAAAATATAAGAAGCATACTAAATGTCCTATGACAAATTTGGCTTAAGACAGCATAGAACTATTAATGGAGCACAGCTAATGTAGTCTAGGACAATAGGAGAGTGTTTATGGTAATAGTCAGTGAGTGTGACCTTCATCACCCACTGGGATGTTAATTTTGGAAGGAATCTGAGATATGACCTAGCCTTATGCTCTAATTTTAAAGAGTAGGACACTGAGGTTCTATGAGGTCAAAGTCCCTTGCCCTACTTTGTAGCTCATTAGAAACAAATTCAGAACCAGAATAAAAATTTTAAATTCCATTTCAGTAATTTTAATAATAATCACATTAAATAAGAATTGCTAATTGTATAAGAAGACTCTCCTTGGTGTTATTTTAAATATGTGCTCTTCTAGAATACTTAAAAGAGGCTTGTGTTTGTAATCTAATTAAGAGGGAATGTCTCAGTAACACAACCGCCCTTGTACATTCTTTTTACACTCACACACACACTTGAAAGCACGTAATTATTTTCTTTCTAAACATTCCAAAATAATCACCTAGAAATCTGCAATGCAGCAGTTGTTAACTTTATTACAAAGTAAGACACTCCTAAATAAGAAGGAACATTTCCCAATTGTATCCAGAATGAAAAAGTCTCACGTTTCATAAACACGAGAGACTGCAATCAAGGGGTCTTCTGTTTGACTCCTGTTCAAGGGACTATCCCACTGCCCTAACCATCCTAGTCTCAGGGGGAATTTTTAGGGCTGGAGCCCTGCTA
>PVKS010018381.1:0-30057 GCA_004027875.1 Aplodontia rufa
TTCTAGAAATCTGACATATGTAATAGTAATATACTAGTGTCACCTAAAGTATTGATTATAGTTGTATAGGCTGAATTCAAAAGTCCATTATAGTTTGTGCTAAATAACTAATTTACTACTGTTTATTGTAAGCTTTGGTTGTACGTATTGACAATTTGCTACTAGTGCATGAGGTGTTGGAATTCTGTAAGGGTAACAAATAGTTCAGAGTAAAGGGGGTTGTCTTTTGAAATCAACTCTCCTGAAAAATCCCCATTTCAAGTAAGGGTTGGGTCAGATCTCCCAATCCAACAGCTTAGTCCTTAAGGCAGAAGACAGGAAAAAGAACCACTGAACCTTGTATTGCTTCCACAAAGGGTTCACCGGGCAAATAAGAGAGAAGAATCACTTCAGCCATGAAGAATCAAACTGGAAGAGGTTCACCTCAATCCCAAAACTCCCATGGTAAGGGGGCTATGGCTAGGGACCGGGATGAAAATCTAGAACAACATATCAATGAGCTGATAACGAAAAGGAACAACGACTTAAAAGAAGAGATAATGAAGGGAATAACTGAGAAAACTCAAGAGTTAAAAGACTTGATCATTAAACAAATAGATTCTCTCAAAAAGGAGGCAACAGACCTCAAATCTGCAGTCAATGACATGAGAGGGACCATGCAAGAATTCAATAATAGACTAATTTCAGTAGAAAATAGAACCTCTGCTATTGAAGAAAGAACTTCCGATAATGAAGACAGTTTGATCAAGCTAGAGCTTGCTGACACCAAAAAAGAAAAACAATTAGGAGATCAGTATGACCAGTATTTCAAGAATGTCTGGGATGAAATGAGAAGGAACAATCTGAGAGTAATTGGAATACAGGAAGAAATTGAGACACACATCAATGGTATGAGGAATATTCTCAAAGAGATCATGAATGAAAATTTTTCCCACATAAAAGTAGAATCTGACATGCTCATCCAGAAAGCTTACAGGGCACCCAACAGGCCTAATCAAAAGAGAAACTCACCTAGACACATCATCTTCAAAATGTACAACAGAGATACCAAAGAAAATATATTAAAAGCAGCAAGGGAGAAACACCAAATCACATTCAGAGGCAAGCCAATAAGAATTATCTGTGACTTTTCAACCCAGACGCTGGAAGCAAGAAGGTCTTGGAATAATATCTTTCAATGTATAAATGACCACAACATGCAGCCTAGAATTCTATAACCAGCAAAACCCAGCTTCAAATTTGATGGAGAAATAAGAGCTTTCCATGATAAAACAAAACTGGCAGAATTTGTCAACAGAAAACCTGCCCTGCAAAGAATTCTCAAGGAAACACTCCAGACAGAAGAACAAGCAATTGATACCCAAAACCAACAAACTGAAGAAATTCAGTGAAAGTATCATCCAGCAAAAACTAACCAAGGCAACCACAGAACAAGCTAAATAAGGCACAATGACTACGATTCAATTATACACTTCCATCTTAACACTGAATGTGAACGGTCTAAATGCACCACTCAAAAGACACAGACTTGCAGACTGGAAGAAAAAACAAAATCCAACCATATGCTGCTTACAAGAAACTCACCTAACAGGCAAAGACATCCACAGATTAAGGGTGCAAGGATGGAAAAAAATCTACCATGCTTACGGCCCAAGAAAACAAGCCGGTGTCGCTATACTTATATCTGAAAAAGTAAATTTCAAACATAAATCAATCAAAAGAGATTAAAGAAGGCCATTACCTAATACAAAAGGAACCCTTCAACAGGAAGAAATAACTATAGTTAATATTTACTCTCCAAACCACAATGCACCCAACTACGTGAATAAATTACTTCATGACATCAAACCACTCATGGATCACAACACAGTACTGGGAGACTTCAACACTCTGCTGTCACCATTAGATCATCAAAATAAAAAATCAATAAAGAAATCACCAGGCTAAATAACTCCATAAACCAAATGGACTTAATAGACATATATAGAATTTTCCATTTCAAGTTAGCGGAATACACCTTCTTCTCTGCAGCACATGGATCCTTTTCCAAAATAGACCATTTTCTGGTTCATAAAGATAATCTCAGCAAATATAAAAAAGCAAACATCATCCCATATGTCCTTTCAGACCACAACGCTATGACCCCAGTGATCAACACCAATAATCATAACAGAAAACACACATATTCATGCAGATTGAATAATACCCTATTAAATGAAGAATGGATCCAAGAAGACATGAAAGAAGTAATCCAAAAATTCTTGGAAGAGAATGAAAATGAAGACACATCATATAGAAACCTCTGGGACAGCACGAAAGCTTTCCTAAGGGGAAAATTCATAGCACTGAATGCCCACATTAAAAATGAAGAGAGATCCCAAATAAATAAGATTATGCTTCATCTCAAAGCCCTTCAAAAGGAAGAACAATCTAACCCCAAAGCCAGCAGAAGACAGGAAATAATCAGGATCAGAGCTGAAATCAATGAAATTGAAAACAAACAAACAAACAAAAACAATAAAAAGAATTGATGAAACAAACAGCTGGTGCTTTGAAAAAGATAAACAAGATAGATAGACCCCTAGCAAATCTAACCAAAAGAAGGAGAGAAGTGAAGCAAATCAACAAAATCCCCAATGAAAAGGGAGTGATCACCACCGACCCCACAGAAATCCAACAAATTATAAGATCACATTTTGAAAACCTATACTCCTCCAAATTTGATAACATAGAAGAAATGGATAAATTTCTAGACACATATAACATCCCTAAATTGAATCAGGAGGATATTGATTTCCTAAATAGCCCAATCACAGGCACTGAAATCCATATCGCAACTGAAAGTCTACCAAAGAAGAAAAGCCCAGGACTGGACGGCTTCTCCGCTGATTTTTATCACACTTTTGAGGAGGAACTAATGCCTCTCCTTATTAAGTTATTCCAAGAAATTGAAAAGGAGGGAATGCTCCCATTCACTTGTTATGAAGTAACCATAACTCTGATACCAAAACCTGACAAGGATACATCAAGAAAAGTAAACTACAGACCAATATCCCTTAAGAACTCGGATGCAAAAATCCTTAATAAAGTACTAGCAAACTGTATTCAAAAACTTATCAAGAAAATAATCCATCATGACCAAGTGGGCTTCATCACAGGAATGCAGGGGTGGTTCAACATACTCAAAACAAATAATGTAATTCACCACTTAAACAGATTCAAGGATAAAAACCATATGATCATCTCAATGGATGATTTTTGACAAAATCCAGCACCCTTTTATGTTCAAAACTCTAGAGAAATGGGATTCAAAGGATCATTTCTGAACTTGTAAAGGCTATATATGCTAAACCCTCAGCTAGCATAATACTAAACGGAGAAAAACTGAAAGCATTTCCACTAAAATCGGGAACAAGACAAGGCTGTCCACTCTCACCACTTTTATTCAATGTTGTTCTTGAAACCCTAACTGGAGCAATTAGGCAAGAGAAAGAAATCAAAGGGATAAAAATAGGAACAGAGGAAGTCAAACTCTCTCTTTTTGCTAATGACATGATCCTGTATCTGGAAGATCCAAAAAACTCCATCAGTAAACTGCTTGAACTCATAAATAGATTTAGCAAAGTGGCAGGATACAAAATCAACATGCATAAATCAATAGCATTCCTATACACTAATAATAATAGGACTGAGGAAGAAGTCAGGAAATCAGTCCCTTTTAAAATATCTTCAAAAAAAAAAAAAAAACCTGGGAATTAACCTTACAAGGGAAAACCAAAGATCTCTTCAAGGAAAGCTATTGGTCATTAAAGAATGAAATCCAAGATGACCTAAGAAGATGGAAAGATGTCCCATGCTCTTAGTTAGGCAGAATTAACATAATAAAAATGGCCATTCTACCAAAAGCTTTATATAGATTTAATGCTAACCCTATAAAGATACCTATGTTGTTCTTTACAGACATAGAAAAAGCAATTCTCAAATTCATTTGGAACAATAAGAAACCTAGAATTGCCAAAACACTACTAAGCAAGAAAGATGAAACAGTTGGTTTTGCCATACCAGATTTAAAACTATACTATAGAGCCGTAGTAACAAAGACAGCATGGTACTGATGTCAAGATAGGAAAGAAGACCAATGGAATAGGAGACCCTGAAACAAACCCTCCAATCTTTAAACATCTGATTTTTGACAAAGGGGGGGGCAAAATATTACATGGAAGAGTGACAGCCTCTTCAACAAATGGTGCTGGACAAACTGGTCAGCCACTTGAAGAAAGTTGAAATTAGACCCATATCTTTCTCCTTGCACAAGAATCAAATCAAAATGGATCATGGAGCTAGGAATTAAACCAACTACCTTGCAACTGACAGAGGACAAATTAGGTCCAACACTTCAGCATTTGGGAGTAGGCAAAGACTTTCTCAACATGCCTCCAAAAGTGAAGGAAGTAAAGTCAAAAATCAGTGAATGGGATGCCATAAAGCTAAAAAGCTTTTGTACTGCCAAGGAAACAATCACAAGAGTCAAGAGGTTTCCCATGGAAATGGAGAGAATCATGGGCTATGATTCCTCTGACAAGGGTCTCATATCCAGAATCTACAAAATCCTCAAAAATCTCAACTACAAAAATACTACAGCCCAATTAATAAATGGGTCAAAGAGCTAAAAAGAAACTTCTCAACAGAGGACATTGATCAAGCCAATGAATACATGAGAAAGTGCTCTAAATCACTAGCAATCAGAGAAATGCAAATGAAAACCACATTAAGATATCACCTTACACCAGTCAGAATGGCAAAAATGAAGAAAATAAACAATAATAGATGCTGGAGGGGATGTGGAGAAATAGGCACACTATCACACTGTTGATGGAGCTGCAGACTGGTACAGACCCTCTGGAAAGCAGTGTGGAGAATCCTCAAAAAAGTAGGGATGAGTCCACCATACGACCCTGATATTCCACTCCTAAGTATCTTTCCAGGAGATTTAGAATCATCATATTATAGTGACACAGCAATATCTATGTTTATAGCAGCTCAATTTACTATTGCAAGACTATGGAAACAATCCAGATGTCTCTCACTGGATGAATGGATCCAAAAACTGGTACATATATACCATGGAATTTTACACAGCAATTAGAAAAAATGATATTGCAGCCTTTGAAGGTAAATGGATGGCTATGGAAGAAATTATGCTTAGTAATATCAGCTTAACCCAGAGAACCAAGGGTCGATTGTCTCCACTCATCTGTGGAGGTTAGGACTAGACCCTGGCCATTGAGAAAGGTGGTCTATTATCATGTTTTAAATCCAGATAAGGTGTAATGTTATACAGCCTAATACTTTTTTTTTTAGAGATATAGTGGGTAAGGGAAGGGAGGGAAATGGGTGGGTAATTGGGGGGGGGCACATCTAGGGGTAAATCTAGTATCCAGAAACTATACACATTTTATACTATTTTGTTAAAAAACTTGCATGGTATAAGATGTATGTCTTTTCTGTCAAACTTGAAAGATGTATAATAGTCTACTACCTCCATTACCCCCTCCCTTTCTGAAGACTAACTCCCCCACTTGTATACGCCCACTTGCGTCGGCCCACCTGTGTCCGCCCACCTCTTTCCTAGGACCCCTTCTGGTACCCGGCCATCTTCTTCCGGGAAACATGGAATCCCTACTACCCTTGCCACGTGTGAGGCGACCCCCACCCCCATTATCTCCCAGTCGCCGCCTACTCCCTCTTGCACCTGCCTCCACCTAATCACAGCCAATCACGCAGACTGTGCACCTGAGCTCCTCCAATTAGGGCAAAGGGCAGTATTGCGTCAGGTCGGCATTTAAGGACCCCTCACTCCCTAGCAAGGCGCGCATTTTTCTTTCACCCTTCGGCCGAAGTAAAATTTCTGCCTTGCTCACCCACACCCGACCACGTGTTTGATTTCATTTATAACAATGGTTGTTCAAAAATTTAAAAAAAAAAAAGATTAATGAGAAAAGAAAATTACAGACCAACATCATTGATGAAAATATAAAGTTTTCAAAAAAATATTAGACAATTGAATTCAACAGTATATTAAAAGGGTGATGCACTCTGATCAACTGGAATTTATCACTAGGATTCCAGCATGGCTGAACACATGCCAATCAATAAATGCAACACAGAATGAAGAATGGAAGCCATGTGATAATCTCTACAGTTGCAGAAAAACATTTGTCAAAATTTAACCTTCTTTTATGATAAAAGCTCAATAAACTGGTTATAGAAGGAATATATTTCAAAGTATTAATAAATCTTACATGGTAAATCCAAATATAACCTTCTGCTCAACAATGAAAAACTGAAAGCTTTGCTTCTAAAATTACGAAAAAGGTCAGGGTTGCTGCTTTCACCACTACTCAACATAATATCAGAAAGGCAAGCCAGAGCAGTCAGTCAACAAGAAGTAATAAATGAAGTCCACATGGGAAAGGGAGACATTAAATTGTCTCTGTTTACTAATGGCATGATCTTTTGTATCAAAACCCTAACAACTCCACTAAGAAAACCGGCTAAACCACTCCATGAATTCAGTCAAGTTTTAAGACACAAAATCAACATACAAATATCAATGGTGATTTTATGCAATGAACTTTATGAAAAAAGGAAAAGAATTCTGTTTACAATAGCACTGAACCAGTAATATAGTAATAAAATGAACCAAGGAGGCAAAAGTTCTGAGAAGTATATGTAGGGAAAGGTACCTGACACTGCTCAAAGAACTGGAACACAACACAAACACATGGGGAAATGTATTATTGTCATGGATTTGGGGAATATTGTTAAAATTTTCATACTACCTAAAGCTATCCATAGATTCAATACAATCCTTATCAAAATTGCGATGACATTTTTAATAGACGTAGAAAAAACAGTACTAAAAACTGCATAGAAAATTCCAGATAGCTAAATTATTCTTGAGAAAGAACAAAGCTTATGCACCATACTTCCTGGTTTCAAACTATATTACAAAACTACAGTAATCAAAACAGTTTCATATCATAAAACTAATAAACACTAAAGAAAGAGAAATGAGAGCTCAGAAATTATCCAAATACGTACAGTCAGCTATTACTCAATACAGGTGCCAAGAACACACAGCGGAGAAAGAATAGTCTTTTTAATAAATGATGCTGAAAAACTATATATTCATATGCAAAAGAGTGAAAATGAAACCCTGTTAATATCTTACTCATAAAAACTAATGCAAGAGGGATTAAAGGTTTAAAAGCAAAACACGCAGCCATAAAACTCCTAGAAAAAAAGCATAGGAAGAGAGAGCTCCTTGACCTTCTTCTTGGTGATGACTTTTTTGAATATGACACTAAAACACAAGCAACAAAAGAAAAAGTAATAGGTAAAAGACATCCAACTAATAAGCTTCTATACAGCAAAGGAAACATTGAATAATTTAAAAAGGAAACCTATGGAATGGTAGAAAAGATTTGGGAATGATGTATCTGATAAAATATATCAAGAGCTCTTATAACTCAATAGCCAAAAATAAATAATCTGAGTAATAAATGAGCAAAAAAATCCCAAACGAATATTTTTTCAAAGACATACAAATGGCCAAAAGGCAGAGAAAAAGGTGCTTTAGATCATGATTCACCCAGGGAACAGAGATCAAAACTACAATGACATATCTCCCTAGAGCTGTTAGGGTATCTATTAACAAGAAGACAAAAGATAAAGGTTGGCAGGGATGCAATATCAGTATGATGAAAAATGTTTGCATTCCCATGTCAATTGCAGCATCATTCACAGTAGCCAACACATAGAAACAACCTAAGTGTCCATCAACAGAAGCATGGATAAATCAATTGTGTGCACACGTGTACACACACACACACACACACAGTGGAATAATATTTATTCATGCAAAAGGAAATTCTGCAATTTGTGAGAACATGGATGAAACTTGACATTATGCTAAGTGAAATTAGAGAAAGTTATATACTGTGTGATCATTATGCTAAGTGAAATTAGAGAAAGTTATATACTGTGTGATCTTATATGCGGAATCTAAAAATATCAAACTAAGGAAGTTAAAATTTCAGTTATAAAATGGTGACTACAGTTTACAATACTGTATTGTATACTTGAAATTTAGTAACAGAGAAGATATTAAATGTTCTCATCAGATACACACTATGTTAACTATTTTAGGTTGCGGATGTATTGCCCAAATTGTCGTCGTAATTCTTTGACAATATGTAGGTATATCAAGTCATCACATTGTGTACCTTAAATTTTATTAGTTAATTATGCCTCAATAAAAACTGGGAAATAAAATTTAGAAAAGAATATTAATAAATGAACGATTAAAGTCATGAACAAAAGACCCTTTTGCTCTAGATGCACTAGGCAAGACTCTAGACCCTGAACAAGATTTCTTTCAAGGGTTGTCTCCTTGCTTGAGCAATTTCTTCCATCAATGCACAGAAGAAAAGAGTAGGGGATTGGGAGTCTGCTCCTAACTGGCTGTTGGATCACAATCAAATTGAATACCTTTTCTGGGTTTTAACTTCCTCATCTGTAAAAGAGGGATAATACCTCCTAGCTCATGGAATTGCTGGATTCCGAGTGTTCCTCTATGTAAAGCACTGAGAATGTGCTTTTGACATAGCTCTTAATGGTAACTATTATTATTTCAGGATCCTTTCCTCTTGAAATTCCAATCCACTTATCTTCCAGTTGAAACTCAAATGCACTTCTCTTTACACAATTGTATACTATCATCCTTGTCAGATGATGAAAGTATGTATTAGCAATTGTTGAATGGCGTGTTACCCCAAAATGTAGTAGGTTAAACTCTATTCACATTTACTATCTCGTACAGTTTGAGAGTCAAAATCTAAGAATCTGGGAGCAGTTTAGCTGGGTGATTCTGGCTTGAGGGCTCTCAGAGATTGTGAGCAAGTTGTAGACTGCTATTATCTTCATTCAAAGTTTTACTGAGAATGGAGAATCTACTATGTCCAGGTCTCAGTTCCCACAAGCCACTGGCTGGAGACTGCCATTCCTGTGAGACGTTTCTAAGGAGCACTGGCTCTCCCTGGGGCAAGTGAGCCAAGAGAAAGAGTGCCCAAGATGGGGACTCATGATTTTGTAATCTCATTTCCAAAATGGCATATCATTAGTGCTGCTGTGTTATATTTGTCAGAGAAGGGTCACTAAGTCCAGTCCATTTTTATGGAGAAAGGAATTAAACTTCACTTCCAGCTATTGAGGGGAGAAGTATCAAGGAATTTGTGGACATATTTTAAAAACCTCTACAATGTCCCTCCTATTAAATACTACTTCTAGGCCAGCTCTTTTTCCTGTGCTGTAGAAAGAGTAGCCACTGTCCTTAGGAAGCTTCCGTCAGTCTCCAGGTTTTCCTCCACATTAAATTCTAATTTCAACCAATCTTCAAGTCTTTTCAAAGTTACTAAATATCTTGAATAGATTCATTTTTCTATACTGTTACCATCTCTTCAGGCCAAGCTCCTCTCTCCAACTCTTGACTTGTGTACTGCAAGAACACATGGGGTCACTGTCCCTGCATTGTTCCTGTTTTAGTCACCTTTTCTGATGCTGAGACTAAAGCATCTGAGAAGAACAATTTTAGGAAGAAAAGTTTATTTGGGAGGCTCATGGTTTCAGAGGTTTTAGTCCATGTAAGGCCAACTCCATTTCTTGGGGCTCAAGGTGAGGCTAAACATCATGGCAAAAGACATGGGTCCAAGAAGCAGAGAAGAAACCTCATGCCAGATACAAAACATTTACTCCAAAGGCACACGCCCAATGACCTGCCTCCCCAAGCCATGCCCTATCATCCTACATATACCAGTTAATCCCTATCAGGAGATTAACTCACTGATTAGCTAAGGCTCTCAGAACCCAATCATTTCAACCTCAGTCTTCCTGGATTGTCTCACATGAACTTTTGGGAGAAGCTCACATTCAAACCATAATAGTTCCTTTCAAATTCATCTGTAATAGAGTTCATTCCAAATTAAAAATATATTTATGTTGTCCTAATCTTTTTTTAACCTCTTCCATGGTTCTCCACTACTTTCACGATACTGCCCACACAGGTTTTGAACAGCTTAGAAGATCCTGCACTATTTGGCTCCTTTTCTGACCTCAATCCTAATCACTCCTCCTTGGCCCCCTTCTCCTCCCACAACATCTAGCTACCTATGTGAATGTGTCTGCAGACACCTCCATTACCATTCAAAGTACTACTGCCTCGGCCTGAACCCTGTTCATCTCTCGTGAATACCTGACTCCTGGTTTGTCTGGTTCATCCCCGTTCATCCTTGAGACTGCCATTGTAGGTTATTTCCTTTGAGAAATTTTACTAGAATTCCTTTTGGAACAGTTCCCCATACCCTATCATTGAATTACATTCTTATTTCTATGGAAAAATTTATCATCTAGTCTTGTAATTGGCTATTTAATTATCTACTTTACCCCAACTAGACTGTTTGCTTTCTGGACTGTCATTTTCACTATAATATGAGCAAAATCCAGCCTGGCATCTAGGACATAGTAGAAATGCATGAATGGTTGCTAAATGAATGAATAATAATCGCATTGTATGTGGCAGGTTTTATAATTACTAGACTGGCCCATGCTGTAATTGTTTTACAAACTTTACTATCTGTATTCAATTTGAAGCACTTTAAAAAGCACTTTAAAGATCTTCTTTTTTCTTTTATTTCCACCCAGGGCATCATTTTACACCTTTCCTTTAGGGGCAACAAAATTATTGTATGCAAATTTTAAAAAGACTACCAACTAAAGCATGTAATGTGTTCTGCACTGTGGTTGAAAATGGAAATACAATAATGAATATATTCAGGGAGCTGAAATCTAACAGGTGCACAGATCTGTAGGGCAAAGAAGGAAGAAACCAGGAAATGTGTATTCAAACCAGATTTGAATGATCTGCCCCTAGCCAGATATGAATTATTTATATAAATTTGGTTGAAGCATTGATATATCTCATTTTTTGTGTGTGATTTGTAAAACAAAGGAAGTCTCCTTCAAGTGCAGTTAATTACAGTGACAAGAACTTGCTTCTCACAATATGTATGTTGAAATTTTGCATAGTGGATAAATAATAGCATTTAAAAAACTACATAACAACTTCAGCAGTAGGGGATATAGAGGCGATGTGGCAAAAATGAATAAGGAGGTCAAAACCAAAAATGATAAACCCTCTCGTGGATGCCACTATGGCTCAGGTTAGTGAGGACTTTTCATTGTTGTTGCTTGTATTGTTTTTGGTTTTGATTGGTCATAGCATCTGGGAGCTAGTGTTTTAATACCTTGGACCTCAGTGAGAGAAGAACTGGAGTAAAACCTCTCATGAACCAGAATTTGATGGGGCTGTCTCCTTTCTGTAAACAGACTAGGTAAAATTCACACACTGAAATCAGATAGCAGAAAGAAGACCACACTTTTCTAGGAATCCTAAGGAAAAAGCAGTCAAACAATAGAGTGAACTCTCTTCTGATAAAATCATAATCCTAAATGAATGATATACATGGTTTGTAATCAGAAGTCAACCTTATAATTGTGGAATCACAAGGTGAGAATATGACATAAGTAATGGTGCAAGACTGGCCCTGGGGTACACATATGTGAATTTAAAAAAATCAGTCTATAGCAATATTTCACGTATATCATAGCTTTATATATTATATACAAGATTGCTGTAAGACTATATAAGTGTACACATATGAAAGCAGCAACAAAAGAGTCTATAAAAACACTTCAAATCCACAAAGAAATATGAACTATTTTCTGGAGACTAGATGATTCAGAGAGCCATATAAAATGAAATTTGAGCTCAGCAGAGTGATGTATTCCTGTAATCTCAGGAGCTCCAGATGTTAAAGCAGGAGGATCACGAGTTTGAAGCCAACCTGGGCAACTTCGCAAGATCCTATCCCAAAATGAACACTAAAAAAGACCAGGGTTGTGGCTGCAGTAAAGCACCCTGGGTTCAATCCCCTGTAACATATTTTTTAAAAAATAAATAAAAATCGTGTTTTTCTTCTCACAAGCACGCAGCATAGATCATTCTCAGAATTAAAATTTTGAAGTCTGAAAGATTTTCTTTAAATTGAATAAGAGATGTCTTCCATTACTTTATTTTTCCCCATTCAAAATGGCTCTAGAACTAGAGCCCACATAATAAAACAGGAAAGAATAAGGAAATAAAATAACTGCAAAGGAAGAAACAAATCTCTTCATCTGCAGACAATATAGTTATATATAATGGAAAATCCAGAAAAATCTAAAAATTAATTATTAGAAGATTTAAACAAATTCACTGCATGTGAAATCAATTAAGTAAAGTGGTAATAATGATCTGTGTTTAAATTCTGGTTTCTCTCTGTACAAGCTACTATCAGCACTGTGACTTTGGGCATACAGCATCGATTCCTTACCTGCAATTCTGTGATATTACTACTTCCCACAAAAGTTTTAAAGATAAAATGAGGTACTGTAAGTAGCACCTGGAAATATCATTTCCTCTCCCATACCAAGTTTGTTTAATAAAATATAATAAAGCCATAGTTATTATGTAACACAATTTTCTTTCCATATGAAAATTACTAAGAAGGTTCAACTCTAAAAATTATCTTTACAGAAAATTTTCTCTTAAGAGGAAATGAATACAATCTTTGCAGTAGTTTTTAGCAAGGGAGACTAAAATTTAAGGGTGACTGACATTTTCTTTAAAGTGAAAATGGAAAGTTACCTTAGAGATTTGTTCGATCTTATATATGATTTTGCTATCTAAATGTAAAACAGGAGGCTTCCATTGTTCCAGGAGGCACCCCCAAAACAGTGTAGCTATAGCTTTACATTCTTGTCTGCATCAGTCCCTCCCAGACTGCTAACAGCTGGTCACTAGGGAGGAGGTAAGAAAACAGACACAGTAGCACCCGGACAAAAGAAAGATCTCACCATCCTTGTTTAGGGCATATCATGATATGCCCTTGTTTAGGGCATATCATGATAATCATTTGAATGGATCAAAAAAATAATGATCACTGAAATGTGCAAGCAAAAAAGACGCCACAGACCCCAAAAGCCCCCACCCCCAATAGAATTTATGGATCTGTTAAGACAGAGGGCTAGCCTAAGGCTCTGTTCCCAACCTCTAGGTGGTTGTATTTTGAGCTATTTGAAAATTAGTAATAATAACTAACACCCTCAGTTCTAAGTGTATGCATGTATATACTTCGTTTAAGTGTTACCAAGTGCTCATCCTCACACAACTCACCAAAGATGGTCCCGATATACTCATGAGACATGAGTGGGACCCCCTTTTTACTCAGTATCTGGCAGTGCTGGTGGGTTGAGGCAGTAGACTCGAGAGTGGAAAGTACTGAAAACGCTGGATAGAGTGGGATTGTCCTCTCTAGGCAAACCCTCCTGTTCTGTGAGGGATCTGGGCCAGCAAGAACATAGTCACATCTGAGAACAGGGCAACAGACTGCGCAGGTCCTGTTTGCAACAGCGACACCTTGTGGCACAGAGACGTAAAGGCGGCAAACAGTGAAAGCAAAATTCACTTCTTAATTTTGTTTTCTCTAATTTTACAAGTAAGACTTTAACTGTTATTTACTTGTTTGACCATTTTTTTCCTAAGAGGAGACTAAGAGAGGAAAGCAGAGTATCCTGATTATTAGAACAGTTTCGATCAGTATTAGAAGAAGAGGGCACTGTATTTTTAACTCTACTTGTGGTGCTCACAGGTTTCTGCTGAGTAAGATCAGATTGTCTAATGCAACACCAATGACAGTAAAACATTTCTCTCAAGGACTTCTTCTGTCTCTCACACGTGACTCTGAGGTTTGTTTCCTTGTTTCTGTTTCCAATAACTAAAACAGAGATTTTATATTATGATTCAATTTACCAGGATCCACAGGTTCCTTAAATCCTACAGAAAATGGACAGGATATATATTAAAAATAGCAATCTATTTTAATTTTCTCATAGCTATGCTCCAAAAAAAGCACATGAACTGCTCCTAAGCTATTTAATGTCACTGTTATTTTTATTTAATTATTAAGGAGTTGAGTTATTGTACAATCATGTGTATAAAGTAACAATATGATATGCACTTGACCTTAAACCATAGTTACCCCCACATTGCTCATACCCCAGTCTCTATGTTCTTCTATATTATGCCCCCTACAAATATATGAATGTGTATATATACACACACGCACACATACATATGCATATATAGTTGTTAATTTTTCAGAATTTATTGATTGCATACATATTATTTGACTTCTCGGGGCACGGGGTAAGGAGTATGCTATGTTGTTGATTGTCTCCCTAGATCCCTCCATATTTTTCCTCCCTTTCCCATCTTCCTGTCTTGCCCCCTGCCCCATGCACATCTCTATGGTTCTCCTAGATTAAGTGTTGTACACCTGTGATGGGTCTAATACATGAATTTGACTACCCTTCACCCAAGCTGGATCTTATTCTAGCCTCCACAAATGAGAGAAAATACTTCATCCTTGAGTCTCTGGGTTTGGCTAATTCCACTCATAATGATTTCTTCCATTGCCATCCATTTACTTTCAAAGGCTGCAGTATCATTGTCTCTAATACCTGAGTGAACTCCACTGTATGTAAAGCAGAGCTTTTGGATCCATTCATCCAGTGAGGAGCATTTGAATTGATTCTACAATTTAGCTATTGTAAATTGAGCTGCTACATACATTGATTTTGCTGTGTCACTATAATGTGCTGATTCTAACTCCTCTCAGAAAATTCACGGAAGAGGGATAGCTCAGTCCTATGGTGGATATAACCCTAATATTTTGAGGAATCTCCACACTGCTTTCCAGATTAGCTGTACCAGTCTGTAGTTCCACCAACAGTGTGCTAGAGTTTCTATCTCCCCACAACCCCTCCAGCATTTGTTACTGTTTGTATTCTTCATCTTTGCCAGTCTGACTGGAGATGAAATCTTGATGTAGTTTGTAGTTTTGATTTACATTTTTCTGATTACTAGTGATTTAGAACACTTTCTCATGTATTCATTGGCTTGCTTGACTTCCTCTGTTGAAAAGTTTCTGTTTAGCAGTCTGGCCTACTTATTGATTTGATTGTTTATGTTTTAAGTTTTTTGAGTTCTTTGTAAACTTTGGATATTAGTCCTAGTCCTCTGTTGTAGGAACCACAGGCCATGATTATCTCCCATTCTGTAAGTTCTCTCTTGACAATTTTGACCATTTCCTTGGCTGAGCAAAAGCTTTTTAAATTAATGGCATCCCTCTCATTAACTGTTAACTGTAATTCTTTCTCTTTGGGGGTCTTGCTCAGGAACTTGTTGCCAACTCCCATATTCTGGAGTATTGGTCCTAATGTTTCTTCTACCAGTTGTATGGTAGCTAGCTTAATTTCTACTTGATCCATTTTTATTTGGTTTTTTGTGCAAGGTGAAATATAAAGATCCAATTTAAATTTTCTGCAAGTGGCTATCCAGTCTGTCCAGTACCATTTGTTGAATAGGCTATTTCCCCTCCATTTGTATTTTAATCCCCTTTGTCAAATATCAGATGTTTAAAGACTTGTGGGTTTGTCTCAGGGTCTTCTATTCTATTCATCGGTCTCTATTCCTATTTTGATACCAGTACCATGCTGTTTTAGTTACCACGGCTCTATGGTATAATTGTAGATCTGGTATTGCAAAACCACATTTCATCTTTCTTGCTTAGTAATGTTTTGACTATTCTGGGTTTTTTGTTACAAATGAATTTGAGAATTGCTTTTTCTATATCTATGAAGAATGACATTGGTATCTTGATGAGGATTGCATTGAATCTATATAGCTCTTTTGGCAAAATGGTCATTTTAATTATATTCATTCTGCCTAACCAAGAACATGGAATATCTTTCCATTTTCTCAGGTCTTGAACTTATTTCTTCAGTGCTTCATTATTTTAATTGTAGAGATCTTTTATTTTCTTGTTACATTAATTCCCAAGTATTTTATTCTCTTTTTAGGATATTATGAATGGGACCTATTTTCCTGATTTCTTCTTCTGCAGTATTATTAATGTTAGTGTACAGAAAAGCTATTGATTTATGAGTATTGATCTTGCAGTCTGCCTGATTGCTCTGGCTAGTGTCCAGAGGACTATATTGACTAAAAATGGTGAGATGGAGCAGTCTTGTCTTGTTGCAAGTTTAGTGGAAATGCTTTGAGCTCTTCTCTATTTAGTATTATACTAGCTGAGGGTTTGTCATATATGGCCTTTACAAAGTTAAGATCCTCTGATTGATGTTTCTGCTAAAGTTTTGAGGATAAACGGGTGCTGGATGTTATTGAAGGCCTTTTCTGCATCAATTGAGATGATCATATAGTTTTTGTACTTAACTCTGTTTAAGTGATGAATTACATTTATTGTTTTGTGTATGTTGAACCAGCCTTGCATTCCTGAAATGAAACCTATTTGATGAATTATCTTCTTGATGTGTTTTTGAATGCAGCTTGCTAAAACCTTATTAAGGATTTTTGTGTTGATGTTCATCAGGGATATTGGCCTGTAGTTTTCTTTCTGATGCATCTTTGTTGGGATTAGATATCACAGTCATGGTTACCTCATAAAAGTGTTTTGGAGAGTTCCCTCCTTTTCAATTTCTTGGACTAGCTTAATAAGGAGAGTTGTTAGCTCCTCCTCATAAGTGTGGTAAAACTCATCAGGAATCCATCAGGTCCTGGGCTTCTCTTCTTTGGAAGGCTTTTTAATTGTTATATGTATTTTAGTGCCTCTTTTAGGGTGATTTAGATTTCAATTTCATCCTGCAGCATTTTGGGGATGTTGTATGTGTCTAGAAATGTGTCTTCCAGATTATCTAATTTAGAGGAGTATATTTTTTCAAAATATGTTCTGAAAATCTGTTTGATTTCTTTGGGGTCAGGGGTGATTGTTCCCTTTTAGATTTGCACTTCAATTTCTTCTTGTATCCCGATTACTTTTAAACTATTTCTTCTGATTTTATCCCAGACATTTTGAAAATTCTGCTCATGCTATATGAATTTTTATTCTTTTTGTCATCCATGCACTGAAGCTTAATCAGCCTATCCTCATTTCTGTATGTTCTTTCTTCTAGAGCTTAAGTTCTGTTTTCCATAGAAGTTAGTCTATTATTAAATTCTTCCATCATTCCTCTAACGTGATTGACTAAAGATTTCAGCTCTATTGCTTCCTTTCTCAGTATGTCTATTTCTTTGATAACAGAATTTTTAATCTCTTGAGTTTTCTCACTTATTCCCTTCATTCTGTCTTCTTTTAGTTCATTGTTCCTTTTAGTAATCAGATCATTGATAATTTTTTCTAGGTTTTCATCCCACTCCCTATCTGTGGGCTCCTTCTTAGGGGATTTGTGATGAACCTTTCTCATTTGATTCTTCATTTTTGAAGAGCTTCTTCTAGATCTCTGAATTGAGATTCCCTGCAGGGTCTCCAAGTGGTTCTCTCTTGCATGTCAAAGGGTCAGGTTGGACACCACCCCTTTGATGCCCACCTTCTTCCAGAAAGCTTCTTCTGCCTGGAGCCTCATTTTGCTGCACCTTTTGGAACTAAGCTCAAGGGCGCTGATGTGGAACCTGTTGGGGGTGCAGGGCAGCTCACTGGATTGCTGAAGTGCAACAACGGTGGCATGTCGTTAGTTCCTAGGGTACCTGAATGGGTATGCGTACATGCCGCAATGGATCCTAAAATCCTTGGTGGCAGGTACAGACCCACTTTATCTGGACCTGTGGGTATGCGATGTGACTGGGATACTCTGGGTGGGGGTCCTTGGGGGTATCTTGGGTGCCTGCCAGGCCTGGGTCATCACATCAGCTGGATAGGGTCTTTTCTGAGTGGGGGTCCTACCTGGGGCTGTACTGGGCACCTGCTAGGTCTAGGACCAGAAGAGGCCTGGGCCCACATCAGTTGGGTGGGAGCTGCTCCAGGTGGGATTCCTCCTTTGGTCTGTCCTTGCTCAGGCCAGGACCTAGACCCAAAGAGGACTGGGCCTGAGCCAGTGCTTTCTTGTGGGCAGGGGCTATTCCAGGCAGAGTTCTTCCTTGGGGCTGTCCTGGGTGTGTGCTGGGGCTGCACCAGAAGAGGTCTGGGCCTGTGGGTCAGGTGAGCAGGTCTCGAGTTCTTTGCTTGTTTGTTTGTGAAAGAGTTCATGAAAGACAAATAGAAAGCAACGAGATTGAGGGCTTCTACACAGGCTTTTCTAAGAAACATATTCTAACCAAAAAACTCAAGATTCAAATCTCAAGTAATGATGGATTTGATTCTTGCTTATTTGAGACTCACATAAGCACAGGTACCTGGGGATGTGGCAGAGGAAGGCGTCGTACACAAGGTGATTTGTGTGAGTCTATGCTCCTGCCTCCCTTAGCTTGCCTGGGGTGAAATGGCGTGCCTGCTAGCCTAGGGAGAAATGGGCTCAATAACTCCCAATAGGTCTAAATCGCCTTTCTCTGTACCATTCACGCTCATGTCACCCAACCCTGACCCTTCTGCAATGTGACTCACTCCAGTATATTTCAGATAATTCAGACTTATGGTAGAACAATTTGCAAAGAAACATTCAATTAGGAAGCAAACTCCAGATTCCTAATCCCACAAGATACATGCTATTACATTAATATACTACAGTGAAGTTTTATAGTAATTATTAAGGTAATGTGCTGGTAAATAATGAGAGGGCCTATTGATTTATGTAGATTTTTAGAATTTACCTTTGTCTATTCTTTCTCTCAAACACAGCAATACTCGTTTTATTGCTAAAGTCTTACTAAAGAAACAAGTTATCTATAAAAAGAAACATTGTGGTATATTCCATTAAACACAGCAAAACTTAAAATTTCACATAAAAATAGGCTCTCCAATTACATGGTACATGTGTCATTTGTTCATTGTCCAGTACACAATATATTTACAGGAAAATCACCAAGAACTTCTCAGCTGTATCAGATCTCAACCTTATATTTAGATGCAGTCATATATTACTGCTGATAATGTGATGTCAGTGAATAGATTGGAATTTTTCACTGTCCTTTATCAAGATAAATTGTTCTGTCAATAGCAAATGGCTGGCAAGTATTAACACTCTGCACACTATATGACTTTTCATTCCCTGCAAAAATTGTATTTAATGCTTTTGCACAAAATCTATGGCCGTGACTATCCTTATTACCTATTTAACTACCTTTTAAAAGGAGGATTTATTTCTGCAAATTAGGACCTGGGTAACAAGATGGTATCATGCATCATAAACTTTAAGTCAATACAAGGCAGGACACTTGCAGTTTGAATGGGAAAATATCTCGCTCTCATCTTTTGGTCATCCAATAGTGTTAAGAATCTGTGGCGGGAGCAGCTGCTCAGAGCAGAACTTTATCTTGGCCTCCTTCCATCTACACTGCCACGGTGTCCCATAGTAGCAATTTGCTCATTGGCCTATTACTTTCAATAGGTATTCCAGTAATTGGCTATTTCACACTTGTAAGGCTTGAACTGGCAGAGAGCAAAGGCCAGGCAACTAGCCTGTCAGGGTCTAGCAGGCTGGTCGTTCATCAATTATAATCAGCTTTTACAAGAGTGAGTGAATCCTCCAAAACCGTGTTTGCTCTGATCAGCTTTGCTACAAGTATAATTTGACCCCAAACTGAGTTGAGTCCTTATCTGAAGAATGTAAAAGTTGTCCAACAGTGACAAGCATGTTTGTTTATTCAGACCCCTGAAGAGAATGATTTGGACTCAAAAGGGAGAAAGGAAAAATGCTGATAATCTGGAGATTTATGGTTCCTTCTATTTTTTATAGTACTTGCTGTCTATCACACATGCTTCGCTTTGCCAAAAATAAGCATTCAAAGAGCATCAAAATAATTTATTTTGTAGAGATGGGTTATACAAGAACATCTAATAAAATTAAGAATTAAATTCCTCTAAGGTGATGTGCAGGCTGGCACAAGAGGTTGTGAGTCTTTTGTGATCATGTAGATTATTTTGGAAATATCTTTTTAAATAGATTGTGCAATGAACAAAACTCACATTGTAGTAGCTAAAATGATATATGTGCGGATGTGGACAGCCCACAACTTAATTTAACATGATCTATGAAAAATCTGGCTGGAAACATTGGATCCATAATAAAAGTCAGCATGGGCTTCACTCATGTTTAAGAATGACATTTTTTTCTTTCCTTAGTCATTGCTAATATCTTCTGTTATTTCCCATATCACTAAACTCTGAGAACAGAAACACCTGACACAAATTCAAGTTTTCAAGCAAAAAAAGTATATATAAGATTAAGACAAGATGTAAGAATCTGCAAAATTCTGATTAGGTCTTACTTTCCTTGCAGTTTTGGGCCTACACATGTGGTTCACTGCTCATCTATGTAACTTACCCTCAGGGTCAAGAAAAGAAAAATGCCAGGTATATATTTTAGAAACAGGTTTCTATTTAGAAAATGCTTCCCAAAAATCTAAGATTTAGTTTTTTACTCCCCACTGGCATCTTTTTTTTTTACCAAAAGAATCATGCAATACCTATTTAGAATGCATTGTACTAAATTTCTAATGGTAATAAGCATTCTATATTTTGATGGTTGCTATTTGCCATGGGCCATCACCTAGATTCCTGTATCACAATCCCATACTATTTCTTCCCAAAGGCCCGTTTAGTCTGTTGACCAACTGGTGACAAGGTGATCTGTCATCCAGCAACTGCCCTGAGCACAAATAAAACACACAATCCAAACTTGAGCTTGTTTAGTAGAGATTCTCATAAAATCCAACTTTAACCAATGTAAAGGATAGGTGATTTAGAAAGCTGTTAGAGATGCTCAAAATCCAATTCTAAATTTTGAAAAGACATGAGTAAAGCTCTTAATAAATCTACCTTCTAAGAGTTATGCACTTTTACTAGCTGAATAAATGAAGTGATACTGACACATATCTAAATGTAATACATCACAAGATAATCTGTCAAGCCCCAAGTGCTCAGGCCCCATCACCCCTCTTCATCTATTATTTATCTACAATCTTCATTGCCAGTGAAATCCCTATGAAGTATGTAGTGTAGCATTAAAGACTGAGGTTCTGTTACCCATCAAAAACTTTCAGAAAGCATGTTGGATGATGATCATTAAATACTCTGCAAATGGTTTCTAGGGAAGAAAAAAATATCTAAAGAGAAACAGAATTATCCTAGACAAAATCATGACACATGTCCCTTAGCTGGATAATGTTCGAGATGTTACACAAAAACAAAGCTCAGTAGGGTGAAACACTAAGACCTCCAGATGTAATGAAATATCTTCTTCCTGGTGTGGTGACAGGAACTAGGAAGACAGCACAGGAGTGCAACACTGGGCTTACAGTAAAATCTATTTTACCAGCGGATAAAGGAAAGAGGGGCCCCTCGCTCATTCTGTCTTCTTTCTCCTCTAGATTGCTAAATTGAAGAATTTTAAAGGTGAGGCGTTTTGCATGCTTACCCACTTTGTTGGGTAAGCCTTCATCTGGACGCTTCTGGAGACAGTGGTCATTTTTGGCTCACTCTTTCTGCCAGCACATAGGGCTCTGCTCCACCTGCCTTTTCTGGAGACGAGGCCCTCCTGAACAAACGCCATTTGTGGGTTTACCTGAAGATTACATAGTGGCCTTTTTTGTTTATTTGCCTGCCTGCTTTTCTTTTTTCTTTTTAAGGAATCGTATTTCATAGTAAGCATTTTTTTAAAAAAATACTCTTACATAATGAAAAGAAAAATACACATTTTAAACCATTTTAACAGTTCGGCCTGCTACTCTGCTTTAGTCATGAGGGGGTGATAAGAACAAAAAGCTGCTTCAGGCATTTAGCACTAGAAAATGAAGGTTCCTGTAAATTAGGTGGCTGTATTCCTCTCCCAGTCCAATTACTAACTTTATTATTTGTCAATAAAATACCAAATAAAAGACAAGTCTCAAGATAAGGCAGCTGTTGCCATGTGGATCCGGTGATACCTCACGTTCTCAAGCTGTGCTGTGCAAGTTTCTGATAATGCCTCCCATCGCTAACAGGTGCCCTAAGGCCCAGATCTTATATACCTTCCTCTGGAAAGAAAAATCATAATAAAAGAACAGAACATAAACATCATAGACTAGGTAAGGTTAGGTAAGTTGCTGTTTTTTGGTCTCCTAACATTTGAAGTGGAGTCTTGGAACATCCTTTGTGATTAGTAAAAGTTACAATTAAGGCAGGATTGTGATGGCTGGAAGCAATCTGACTTGAAGCAGCTACTCAACTGCTTGCCAGAGCCTCACGTGGCATCTCCTAACTGGAACCCATCGTGTTCTCTCGCAGCTGCTCCCCATCACTTTTCTGGACAGAAGGGTATGGATGACATGCCTTGCTATGGAGAGCTATGCATCTCATTGACGATGTGCAGGAAATTCCACCATGTGGAAAGACAAGTTTGCCTCTTCACTTCCTCACTTGGAAGATGTATGCTGAACTTATGGCATCATTAGGTTACCCTGGGAAGGAATAGATATTCTATCTCTCTTTTAAGACTTTCTTAGCCTAAAGAAAAAAAATAGCCTCTATATTATGCTGCTTTCAAGAGAACAGCAATTAGGATATACACTCAAGCTTGTCTCATTTGATTTGTTTTGCTGATATTTGGAGAGTTTTAAAAAATTATTTTTCATCAGAAACAAGCTACAGTTTTGAAATCCACATTGCCTTCTCTAATATGGATCCAAATAAATTCTTCCAAATTGAGAAGAATGAAAACAAATTTCAGACAAAATAAAATAACTATGTTTGTTCTCATTTTGCAAGGGTTGGGAGTCTTGGTTTTACTTAGTTGTGAAAACACTAAGAATTAATTTAGGATGATGGTATGATGAAAATAAAACTTCTTCTGATTGAATTTCAAGGACTCTTCTATTTAACTAGCTTCAAGAGTCCTTTTTTGATCATAATAAAATTATTTGCCATATGGTTCAGATGCTCGTGATCCCCTCTCAATGAGAGGATTATGCATGAGATAAAATGCCTGCTGTAGCTGCAGCCAAGCACACAGCTGGCTCTGATAATGCCAACAAATGGCTTCATCTATCTCAATGTCACGTAGGAGCTGGTGCGACGCGAGTCAGTACTGAGTACAATTAAAATCTACATCATCTGAGAGAAAGGTGATGGGGGTTCTGACATCAGAGCGGTGCCAGATTCATCCTCTTTCCACAGGAACAGAGGAAACGTGTTGCCCTTTCACCCTGTCACACTAATGACGCGCCGAGCGCATCCCTTCCCGTGCACATTAAAGGTACTAAATCAAGGACCTCCTATTTAAAAGCTTCGCCTTTATCTGACATTCAGTAGCAATATACATTTTCCAAACTCAACTTGTACATTCCTTGCTTCTCTTTCTTTACCTGATGAGATAATGCCATTTATGTCCACCAGTGAAATATAAATAGAAAAGTTTATGATCCATATGGCCTCAAATTGTGGCAATATGTAGGAATTTCCTTGTTTTAGTTCCACAATGTTCAACCACACTAATAAAATCAGGTTTGAACATCCATTTGTTCCAGAAAACCAAATTTTATTGCTAAAATATCCATAACTCATAACAAGCAATCTCAATATCAATTCAGGGACAAGCTTCCTTTTCTGCATGTTTTTAGTAAAAATGAAAACAGAATTTGATGTAGGAATTTTGCCCTTTTTACTATGTATCAAAGAGGAAGACCTTTCAAATATATGTCATTGACATTTTGAATGACTTTCCATTAACATTAAATAGAATAAAATCAAAGTTTTAGGAAAGGGTTAATGAAAAGTTAATTCTATAATTCATTATTTACATACATTTTGTAGGTACTTGTTTCTGTACTGAGTGATTTTTCTTTAAACATAAAATTATAGTCTGAAAGCTAGCACCCAGATCTCTACACTAACATGCAAATATCTCATGCAACTGGAAGATGCAAGTATTCACACCAAATCAGATCACCTAAGCTATAAAGGAAAGTAAAACCTATGCATGACACTTGGAAAGTCTTTAATACATAAATGTGTGTAATTGTGTATTTGCATGTGTTATACATATACGTATATATGTATGCACACATATTTATATATTCATGACTCTGTTATTTTTGGAACAGTAGAAAGGTTTTATTTTGTTGTTTTAATTTCTTAATCCTACAGTTAGGTAGAAGAACTTGTGCAGCACAAGGCAGATAGATCATCGTCAATGGTCACTCACAATTTCAGGTGGTGATTTTCATATGCTTTTCCTGTCCTCCATGGTCTGTAATATGCACAAGGATAATTTTTAATCAAGTCTCTTTCAAGTGGTCTACTAATGTGGCAATTATGCCTTTAGTCTATTCAGTTTATGAAAAATGTATAAAAAGATAATTTTTTCACCAAATAAGTAATATAGATATATAATTTTTTATTCAGTGTTCTGTGATAATTTCTATAAAGTTGCTTGTTTTCATTTTAAATTAGTGGTTTTTGACTTGGGTACAACTTTGTATCACTTGTGGTGTTTTTAAAAGTAAAGGGCTGGGGGCTTGAATGGTGGCTCAGAGATTAAGGCACTTACCTGGTATGAAAAAATACCTGGGTTCAAACCCCAGCACCACATAACCAAGTAAGTGTTGGAGAAACAACAACAACAAAAAAACAGATGAAAAACTAAATAAAATTGATTCTGTCTTTCTCACTTTTACTCTATCCCTCTCTCTTTTAAAAAAGAAAGAAAGAAAAGGGCTGTGACTCACTCCCAATATCCTGATACCAAATGCCTAAAGGTGGGCCTTGGCTTCCAAATAAGGTTTCTTCCATGAGGGCTACTGCACCATGCAGAATGGGCACCTGTACAAAAACACTGCCTAAAAAGTATGTTTAAGTGTATGATTTAGCATCTACCTGAAATATAAAGCCCAGCTCCATTAGAATAACTTTATTAGTTATAGATAATAATATTGTTTTAAATAAATCAATAGCATTTGTAGCACATTCAACTTGTAAATATTCACATAAGGTAACGATGTGTTCAGACTGTGCTATGTACAGTAGGTAAACATAGTAAGTAGAATACTTGATTTCTATGTTCATGGAAAATCATCTGGATAGGGAAAAGACACACACAGCAATGTTAACCAAAGATTGTATTAAAATTGTCATAAAGAACAATGCTTACAATAAATGTCAAAGAGGCAAGAGAACTAGAAAAGACCACTGTGCAGGTGTGTTTTGATTATCCTTTTAAAACACTGTCAACTATTCTTCCAAATAGCAAGATCCACTGATGACCTTAGAAATGATTTTAGAAAATTGTCACACAATATTCCTAGAAAATATATTGCATAAGGTGAGGTACTTTATCCATTGTAGTTTAACTTCACTTTTGACAAGTAAAAGTTTTGTTTCTTAACCTCAAACAAAGATTGCCTATGGCACAATGCTTTTTGGAAGAGAACAGTGAAATATTTAAGCAATGGGAAAATCAGTATTTGTATTAATGTAGTAATTTGAAAATGAAGTGTCTCTTTTTAAAGCCAAGGTACCTGTTGAATAGCTTTCCAGTCTTTACAATTTCAATTCCAAATTTATTTTATCCCATGATACAATATCAGATACTTCTATGGAAGAATTTTGAAAAATATTTTAGAAATAATGATTGAAAATGCCTCTGAAGAAAGTATCAGGAACATTAAACAATTTAAATACATTTAATAGGACTGAATAATTTCAGAAATGGCAAGTAACGGAACCCAAAAGAAGAAGAACTCTGAGTTGCTGCTTCTAAAACACAAAATTATAACTGAGGTTTGATATGTGCTCATAATACATAAATTAGCACACAAGTCCCTCAAGCAACAGGAAGATGAACGTATCTACGTGAAAATGTAAACCCATGGATTTATACTTAGAGTCAAAGAAAAACCTTCATTAGATCCATTGAAAGTCCTGAAATACATGTAAACACCCCACATAAGAGCAGCCTAAAGCTGTAGCAGGACGGTCTTCTTATGACTTAGAGTGGTTCAAAGTGAGTAGCTTTGAAATCAGACTGATCCAAATTCTGCCATTTCTGCTGTATACCAGTTGGGTGACATTGGACAAATCAATCAACCATTTCCAGGCTCAGTTTCCTCATCTACATAATGGAGAAAATTCAGGAGGTATGAGGGTAACTGTATGGAAATTGCCTGGAACATTACCTGGCACAAGGCAAAATTTAATGAAATTTTGATGATGATGCCACTAATAAGAAGAATGAGAAAACTATTGGTTAAACACAGGAATAATATAGAATATTGGTTAAACACTAGTCTAGAGTATGACTAGAATACCCTCTTCTTATGTTGAGGAACTACATAGGAGAGTTGTGGCAAGCCTTAATATAAACTTCTATTCGTCTGGATAGGGTGGCTGCTTATACACAAATAGCTATGACTGAGGCTGTGAGTGTGTGTGTTTTCCTACCTATCATGCTTGGATTTTGAACATTAAATCCTATTAAGGGAACAAACTCCTCTGAGGCCTTACCAGAAACCTGCGAATTCACATTGTGCAGAATGGAACTTTTCCAAACCTGCTAGCTATCCCTGTATTTCACATCTTCCCTTCCTTACTCAGCATTGTTCCAAAACCATGGTCACAGAAGGGGTACCTTCTTGCCCACCGTGCACCTTGGTGGGAATAAAAGGCATTAAAACTTTTCACTTGAGTTACATGTGACCTGTTCTTTCAAGGATTTTAAAGGGTGCCTAGGTAGAATGGAGACTGTTAGAAAACTGATAGAAATCCCAAGAACAACTAAGAGACTGATTCTGTGTCTAACACCTGGGTCCTAGAACATTCTAGTGGCTGCCTAGTTGTTGCTACTCCCCAGCAAGTCAAGACTAACAAGGCCATCAGAGACCAGCCTGAAAATATTGCCTTTTAAATCTGAAAACTTTCTAACATTACTGTAGGTCTCAAGTGCATCAATAGCCCAGTGTGTGAGGCTGAAATATGAATGCGTAGAAATCACTCATTGACATAAGATTGATTTAAAAGGAGAAAACTATTCGTACGCTGTCAACACCATGAGGTCAGGTGATGCCCCTTTTGTCACTTTTATATTCCTAGCTCCTAGATAAGTCTGAGATCTTCTACACACTAAGTTGTCCAGTTAATGCATGAATAAACAAACATAATACCATGCTGGTTAAGAGAATAGGCTTTAGAATAACACAAACATAAAGTTAAGTCCTGGCTCTGCTACTTATGACCACAATTTATCTAGTCTTTTATGGCTTCAGTTTTCTCTTAAGTAAGACACGTACTGTAATAGTAGCTTCTGGGGTTGTAGGACGAATAACTTAAGCAGTTCATGCACAGTATGTAAAAGAGCAGATGGTAAATGTTCTAAACATATTGGTCAGTCTAGAGTACAGTCTCCAAGTAGGGTTTGTGTGTGTTGGAGGGTGCTAATGTAAATCTTTCTAGCTTTTGGAGTTAGAATAAAGAAATTCACCTTTTTAGAATTTTTTTTTGTTTTTTGTTTTTTTTTTTTTTTTTAGAGAGAGAGGGAGGGAGAGCATGTGTTAATTTTTTTTTTCATCTGGTTTTGGTTTTCCTGTATTTGCATATGTGGTGCTAGGGACTAAATCTGGGACTTTGTGTGTTCCAGGAAAGTCTCCTACCACTAAGCAACCTCTACAGGCCCTAGAATTTTGTTTTCATCTGCATAAAATACGAAATTTCTTCAAACATTTTCCAAAGAATCTTCTACTAAAAAAATGCTTCAGAGTTTAGATCAAATCCTGACTCCTTGATTTGAACTTGTAGAAATGTAAGCCTCAGTACATGAACCTTAAAATCACTCAGTAATGAAGTTTCCCCGCAAAGGGAACCAGCAAATACTAGTTGAACATTTTTTTGAACAGAATGCCACTTGTTACTCATTCTTCCCTTTAGTTGTTCAAAGATAAAATTGACTTGGTGAAGGTGTCAGAGCCAACTCTTTACCAGATGAAATCAGTTCTAAAAGGTCATAATAAAATTAGTAAAGGCAGATGGAAAATGTGCTGATAACAGCTGGTAGCCCCCAAAAGTGTGCACACTGGTGTAATTATGACATCAGATCGCATTCTTTCATCTCTCTCCTTTCTCTGCATGCATTCTTTAATTCCCAGAGATACAATTATCTTGGTAGTTGAAATTCAATAATATACAATACAGATTGATGGTTGGGAAGACATCATTAGGTTCTTAGCCAATATAGAATTCTTTTTGTCAATAGAGGCTATTAGTGAATAAACATGAATAGAATCCTGGTTTGTTAAAAATAGCTGGAGGTCGTCAGTATAGATTCTAAAACCATTACATTCTAACATTGTTATTAACACCAAATTTTTCTATAACTTCCTCATACCAATGTCAAAGAGTAGAAAATAGGAATTGTATGTGAAAAGGGAGAAAAATAGTTTTAATTACCCCTGGTTTTAGTTTTCTAACATTCAATCCAATAGTCATAAATTTGAATTTTTAAATATAATCTTTTAAAAAATTCTGTGATTCTTCAACTGAGTACATTTTAAGTTAGCCAGAATTTAGATATCAAGAAGATTTTAATATCCAAAATTGTATGCTTAAAATATGTTTATTCTTACAATTTTGTCCTATACAGACAGTCAAATACATGACTGTATTGGACAACATATCAGCCAGAACAACTTTAAAGAGAATTTTTTTAGTCAAGTCGATTCTCCTAATAAGATAAGAACAAAAGAGAATCTTTGAATTTTCACAGGTAATTTTTCCTCTCACTCTTACACCTTTGAAAGGCTATGGAGGCAAGAACCCACTTCTGAAGTGGCAGTGGGGTGACTGTCAGGGTCCTGAATAATGGGATGCATGCAATGCAGACATCCATTTGTCAGACAGCAAATAACCACTCTCTCCTGGTTACCTGTCTTCTTCCCTTGTGGATAACCATAAATGAAACAGAAGTTTAGTTCTTTGAACAAGCTCCAGAAAACTTGGAGGCGTTAATACTTTTTGATCACCTTCCTCTATTTCCATTTTTCATTTTGTGGGACCCAGCTGTCTGTTTGCAAGACTACAAAGATTCTGTTTAATACAGTATCCAACGTTCTTGGTTTACCATTGACAGATTTGAAAAGGTTGTTGAAAACTGAATGCATATATGCAAATGTTTTGTTATTAAATGGAAACATTCCAGGAACTCAAATGATCCATGTGAAATTTTAATTATAACTTAACAGCTGCTTGAGCTAATTGAAGGATATCAGAAAGGTGATTTCCTTCTCATTGTAATTAAAGAGTTAAGCCTAATTTGCTGTTGTCAGAACAAGACTAAATACCAATCTGGTCTGCCTAATTATATTAAAAGGTAAACAGAAAACAGATAGAAAACGGTAGGTCCCTCCCAGACAAAGACAACAGGTTCTGGGCGTGCCACCAGCCCGCCATTTCTACTGGAATATGGACAATGACCTTTAAGGAAAGCAGCATCTATTCTCAACTTCTGTTGTGGAGACTGAAGTTGCCCTCACAGCATCATCTGTCCATTCCCTCTGGGAGCCAGTTTTATTTCCTAAACCCTATTCCAATTTCTCCATCTTTTCCCCAATGGCTCTCGGTGATCTCCTCAGTTGAGATAAGGAAACTAAGGCAGGGAGGGCAGGGAAATCATCAAAGCAAACAATTAGTCAGGGGCACAAGACTCTTAATTAAAAAGTGTGGGGCTTTTACACAGAACTCTGTGCCCAATTCCACTGCATCACACCCCTGGGAAGATGCATATTTCGATATGCATCTTCGGTCTTTGGTTATCTTTTCAATGTTTTGATATTGCTTGTCCATTGTTCAAGAATATCCAGAAAGTTGTGGTTTCGACTTTTTTTTTAAAAAAAAAAACAGGATTATAAAGGACGTGTGTCCTTTTTGA
>PVKS010018381.1:30157-40257 GCA_004027875.1 Aplodontia rufa
GGAGAGGGAGAGGGAGAGGGAGAGGGAGAGGGAGAGGGAGAGGGAATATCAATTTTTATTGAGTTTTTCACATGGCTTTCGTTGCTCTGACACTCAGTTGTGTTCCTGGTACTGGAGTTTGAACCCGTGTACTTGCGCATGCCGGGCAAGCGCCATAACTGCCAAGCCAACATTCTAGCCCCTATCTTGATACTTCTTGGTAAATTCTTTTTTTATAAATTCATTTTCTTTTTATCACCCTGCAATATAAATGTAATCAATATTTGTTTCTGTCTTTTGAAAAAAGAATTTTCTATAAAAGAAATTCCTATGTAAATGCATATGTAGTAAAGTAGGGGGTAGGGCTTATTTAATACTTTTACTTCTTTTTGAACTGATATTTGTCCCCTTTCCTCAGATTCAAATACATATTTCAAGTGAGGCAAGACTGAAAAGCATCATTGTCAAAATGAAACACTATTTCTATGTATTAGTCTTCAGGCAACTTCATCAAAGATACAGCTTATTTGCTTAGAAAATTAACTCTCTCTCTCTCTCACACACACACACACACACATTATGCTAAAGGTTTATTCTTACTTCTCTATTCTGTGCCCAATCCCAAGAAGTTATTGCCTAATTATATATTTGCTGCATCTATTCAGACTTGACCTAATCTCTTCTGGAAACCAGATTCCTTGTTAACATGATCCTCTTCCCCCATATTATCTATTTGTATTATTCAGATCTCCATTACTATAACAAAATGCCTGAGATAATTAACTTATAAAGCAAAAAGATTTTGGCTCACAGTTTTGGAGGGTACAGTATAAGATCAAAGGAAAACAGTATTTTGGGTACGTGATGAACATGTGAGATAACAATGGTGGGGAATATGTGGCAGAGAAAACTGATCACCTCATGATCAGGAAGCAAAAGAAAAGAAGAAGAGACAAGAATCCAACAGTTCCCTGTGGGGGCATGCTTCCAATGACCTGAAGTTTACCCATAAGGCCTTATCTCTTAAAGGTTCATAGCACCTCCCAATAGTTCCATCCTGGGAAACTAACTTTTAACTCACAGACCTTTGGACTATAGCACTAATTATAGTCTCTCTTGAATTATTCATCTTTCATGGTACCGACCTGGAGCTTCATAGTAAACATCATTTAGGTAATATCACCCATTTTTTTTTAAGAGAGAGCGACAGAGAGAGAGAGACAGAGAAAGAGAGAATCAATTTTATTTACTTTTTCATGTAGCTTTTGTTGCTCTGAGACCTCATTGTGTACGTGGTGCTGGGGTTTGAACTTGCATACTCACGCATGCCAGGCAAGCACCATAATCACTGAGCCACCGTGCCAGTCCCATCCCAACTTTTCAAAACCCCAAATCCAAACTCCTTGGGCTGACACAAAATACCTTTTCCATCTCATCCTAAACTCTTGGATTTGTGATGATTCTTAGATAAAGGATAAAAGGCATTTGTTGGAAGTACTATCGGGCTGCTTGCAGAATTGTTGGTGTGGCAAGAGAACCTGGCTCAGCAAATGGGCATGAAAGAAGAGAGACTAAGCACCCTGAACCATATCTAAATCATGCCTCTCACCATGCAGATGAGGGCACTGCTAACTTTCCTGCTGACCACTAGATATCACAGCTGCCATGCCCCCTCACCAATGCTGCTGGGCTCAACAACAGGTGCATTGCCACCATCACCACAGAGAGGATGTGGCTGCCCCTGCTGCCAGAATGCAAGCCTCCTTACAAAACCAGCTGGGTTCTATTCCAAGTCCCAGTTGGTCTCCTGCTTGGCTAAACATGGGTCTGCCCTATCTTTTATTGTTAAGGAACTGGGCAACCAAGGATCTGGATCTCCAAATCCTATATGGCCAATGAGGTCTGCCTCCTACCAATGCTCATCTAAGGGAGCATTTTTCAAATGTTGGAAGAGAATTCAGATGCCAGGAAGAAAAAATAAAGAAAGAATTAAACTACTGGGTATGGTGGAATATACCTTCAATCCCAGCAGCTTGGGAGACTGAGGCAGGAGGATAGCAAGTTCAGTGTTAGCCTCAGCAATATAATGAAGCCCTAAGTGAGTCCCTAGCAACTTAGTGAGAACTTGTCACAAAATAAAAAAATAAAAAGGGCTGGGTATGTGGATTGGTGGTTAAGTCCCTCTGGGTTCAATGTCTGGTACTAAATAAATAAATACTAAACAAACCAAAATGAAGTGAGTGGGGAGAGAGATAGTGAGATAGCACAAGAGAGAACTCTGTGGTTAAATAATATCCTAAAAAAACTAT
Organism: Aplodontia rufa; assembly: GCA_004027875.1. Classification (NCBI taxonomy): domain Eukaryota; kingdom Metazoa; phylum Chordata; class Mammalia; order Rodentia; family Aplodontiidae; genus Aplodontia; species Aplodontia rufa. Next base: position 32,446 of record PVKS010018381.1, read on the forward strand.
TAGCCCAGTAATCTGGGGTGCATTCACCTGGAAAAAAGCCCTCTTCCTTCTCACTTCTACAAATCAGTAATTACTATTATGCATATCAAAACACCTATCACCAATAAATAGGAGTCCCTAATTCATAAGTAAGTATTACTTCCATTCTAACTGAAAAGCCTTTTTCTCTCTTCATCTCCCATCTACTCAACCTAAAGATTTGCTTGAATTCAATCTTGTCCAAGGAGTTACACTGGAACTCTCAACTCCATGCTATCCATCTTTCCTAAGTTCGTACTGCATTTAATCCCCATCATTCATTACGGTGTCTATCATAATGGATATGGTGTCACACTGTTAGCTACCTCTTCATGTGTGTAGTTTTATATCTTCAGATTGTGGCCTTCATGACAACAAAGGCCATGAGCCTTAATTCCCTGTATCAACTCTAACACCAATCATCCTATCTTTGGGAACACAAGCACATAAGAAAGGCTTACTGATTGCTTGTTCAGTCCCTAAAGTAGGTTTTAAATTAAATTCTTAATCATTCACTTCCACACAGATCCTCATTCATATAAAATACTTCCTTTTTATACAAAATGAAAAGTGTAGAAAAAAATTAGTTAAGTTAGCTGATTTCCTATTAGTCAAGGCATTATCATAATAAGTTCCTAGAATCACTAATTTTGTTCTCATATAATTTTTTTTGTTTCACTTTAAAGCATGCAATTAAAGTTCTCTAATACATAAAGTGAAGAAATTGACAAGAATACATTTGCCAGGGACAGGAATGCCATGATAAATGAAAAGAACTCAAGGTTTCTTATCCTGAGTAGAATAGAAGCTGCCAGTCACCCAAATAAATCACCCGCCACTCCCCTGCCACTGGCTCATGCTGTTAGCTTCTGACATGCTTAAGTCTATACCATCTAAATCAACAAAAGCACTTTCTTGACAGTCTGTCCTTTTGCAGGATGACACTTTCCCTTCTCTCCTTTCACAGCCATGCTGCTTAAAAGAGTAGTCCATGCACACTGTCCTTGTGTTCCTAAACCTACAAGAGCCAGCATCACTGTTCCGTTGAATCCATCATCACTGAATTCAGCAGGGAGCTTTCATTTGCCCGACCCCATGCTCTGTTTGCAAAATTTATCTTAAGTGACCACCAGCTGTATCTGATACAGTGTCCATTCCTACTTTTTTTTTCCCCCAAACATTCACCACCTTAGCATTCATGGTGTGTGTTTTCCAGCTTTACTTCCTCATCTCTTCCTTTGGAAATTTTAAAGGAACTTCCTCTACTTCCAACCATTTCTTTAGTACTGAATGTTGTTCAAATGGGCACCCTCAGCCTTGTTCTCCTCTCCTCTTTCCATCTGTCCATGTGTCTGAATCCCTCACTCACTTTCCACTTCTTTACAGAAGTTTTTACCTCTAAGACTACTGCTACCTGATACAGAGTATTCCTTCCATTTTGTTTAGTTTTAATAAAATTGACAACAATCTTCCTGAGGCATTTTGCATACAGTGTCATGTCTTAAAGTGATTATCATCTATAGGGTAATGACTAAACTCATCCTCATCTGAGACTTCTCTGTAGAACCAGTCTTGTATTCAAGTGATTTGTGCTAAAATTTTAATGTGTTTCTGACAACCAGAATTTTGTCCATGACCCAAACTCTATTTTATATCTATTTCTTCTTATTATTTCAGACTAGACTTGTTATCCAATACCAGAATGAAGATTTGATACTCCTTATCAAATTATGGTGTGATTGACACAACACAGATGAAGGCAGGAAGGTGTTGACTATTGTTTCTACCTGACAGCGGGGCTGCTTCTGGGTCAAACTCAAATCTACTTTGGCCTCGCTTTTGTTCTCCTGTTACCATTTTCACCCAGTAGATAACAGGTAGCATAACTGTGAGGCATACTAAAAGTGTATGTAAAGCTTAAAGCTTCTATCACTGTATTATGACATCATTACCGCACGCTTTGCTTGGCTTCATGAACAGAGGGAATAATTTCCAGGACAGCTTCACCAATGTGAGGTCTGTTTCAGGAATAATCACAAATGGAGCTCAGTGCTTGTTTAGGTGACTTTTGGAAGAAATGAGATTTGCTTAGTGGGGAAAAGAGGGATTTTTATACATTAACACCAGGTCCTGCAGCCAGCACCAGGTCTGTCCCTTACCAACAAGAAAGTGGAGGAGGAGCCAATTCACCAGCTGAAGAGGACCCCAGGCCGGTAGGGTACTGTGAATTTGGGTTAGAGACCTTCCATCTGACTTCCACTAAGCAAGGGGAAAGATGTATCTCTCAGCTGCCTGCATAAAGGAGAAACAGGAGCTTTCATTTTTAATTTTTATTCATTTAAGATAGTATGACAATGATTCCCTCCTAAATGTAAGACTATCAAGAACAAATGTATAATGACAGAGCAAGCCAAGGTTGATCCCATTCCATGCTCCCCCCTTGGATTCCCCATAATTCCATGTTTCCCCCTACTTAATCCCCATGGTAATTTGGACTTCTCATGGAAATCGAAGGTTTCCCCTCTGGGTTGATTCCCCCATACTCCCTTCCTCCAGCCTACTTGATATCCTTCCTATTCCCTCCCCCACCACCACTCTCCCTTTATCCCCCAGCATCATAGCCAAGGTTCCCCCTGCTCATGTAAAAATTCATACATGTTCAGGTTACTTTTAGCTTAGCCATCTACCATACTGTTTCCAATTGTATTCTAGCTTTCACATATGAGAGAAAACATTTGGCCCTTGAGTCTCTGAGTTTGGGATATTTCACTTAGCATAATATTTGCATCTCCATCTATTTGGCTACAAATGCCATGATATCGTTTTCTCTCATAGTCAAGAGTGTTAAGAGAGAACCTACAGAATGGAAGAAAATCTTTGCCTGCTATATCTCAGACAGAGGGCTTATATCCAGAATATGCAAAAAACTCAAAAAACTAAACACCAAGCCCACAAATAATCCAATCAATAAACAGGCTACAGAACTAAAGAGAAACTTCTCAATGGAGGAAGTCCAAAAAGTCCATAAACACATAAGAAAATGCTCTACATCAATAGCAATCAGAGAAATGCAAATCAAAACTGTTAGGCCGGCTGGGGGCATGGCTTCAGGTAGCCCACACTTCACAGCATCTTGGACCCTGGCTGGGGGTGTGCCTTCAGCCAAGACACTGAGGCCATGCCTGCTGGCTAAGGGGCAGGGCAAAGGGCAACTTGACCGCGAAAATAACAGCCAATTGGGATGCTGGCGGACAAGCTCCAATGGATTGATGGATCCACCAGCCAGTCTCTGAAGGACTAACCCCATCATGAACTTCCAGGTAGCTAGCAAAACCAGCTGCCTGGCAAAGGTTCAATGCCATTTTCCCTGCCTGCCATTCTGGCCTGCTGCTGCTTCCCATGCCTGCCCTCATCATGGCGGCGCAGGTGAAATTGGCCCGAGAGCAACAACTCCAACAAACATCTCCGCCTGAATTTACACCAGTATCATTATCCTTTTCTCTGATTTTACAAAAACTTCATTGAGATTCCGCCTTACTCCTGTCAGAGTGGCAAAAATGAAGAATACGACCAATGACAGATGCTGGAGAGGCTGTGGGAAAAAAGGAACACTGTCATATTGCTGATGGAACTGCAAACTGGTATAGCCACTATGGAAAGCAGTGTGGAAACTCCTCAAAAAATTAGGGCTGGAACCACCAGCTATCCCACTCCTGAGTATTTTCCCAACCCCAAACAGGTCCCAAATCCAAATACTGGATCTAAGATCCAAAGGTGTAACAAAATAAGGCTCCAGGCAGAAACATCATTCTGGAAGAAAGAGGTAACCATCACCAGAGCAACAGTGTCAAACCCACTCCTTGACTTGCAAGGAAGTCGGGTCCTCAGCCCTAAAAAAAAGGAAAGAAAGGAAGAAGTACCAGGAGACTGGTCCAACATTCACACAGGGAATTCAAATTCAAAAATAAAAAAGTTCTTCAAAGATGAAGAATCAAACTAGAAGAGGTTCACCTCTGACCCACAACTCCCCTAGCAAGCAGTCCATGGCCAAAGACTGGGTGGAAAATCTAGTAAAAATTATCAATGATCTGATAATGAAAAGGAACAATGAACTATAAGAAGAGTTAATGAAGGTAATAAATGAGAAAACTCAAGAGTTGAGAAACTCTGTCATCAAAGAAATAGACATACCCAAAAAGGAAGTTACAGAACTAAAAATCTACAGTCAATGACATAAGAGGAACCATAAAATAATTTAATAATAGACTAACTTCTGTAGATAGTAAAACCTCAGCTATTGAAGAAAGATCTTCTGATAATGAGTACAGGCTGAGCAAACTTGAGCGAACAGATGACACAAAAAAACAACTTGAAGAACATGATCAGAATTTTAAAAATGTCTGGGATGAAATGAGAAGAAACAATATGAGAGTAATTGGGATACAAGAAGAAATTGAAACACAAACTAATGGTATGAGGAACATCCTCAAGGAAACTGTTAAAGAAAACTTTTCCCATATATACATGGAGTCAGATACGCTCATTCAGGAAGCTTACCGGACACCCAATAGGCCTAATCAAATGAAAAACTCACCAAGACACATCATATTCAAAATGTATAACGGGGATATCAAGAAAAGGAAGTTGAAAGCATCAAGGGAGAAATGCCAAATCACATTCAGAGGCAAACCAATAAGAAATACCTCTGATTTTTCAACCCAGACTCTGGAGGCAAGAAGGTGATGGAAAGAAATCTTTAAAAATCTGAACGACCACAACATGCAGCCTAGCATAATATACCTGGCAAAACTCAGCTTCATACTTGAGGGAACAATAAGAACTTTTCATGATACAATCACACTGGCACCATTCATGAACAGAAAACCAGCCTTACAAAGAATCCTCAAAGATATGCTCCAGAAAGAAGAATAAGCAATCAATACCCAAACCCACAAAAAGAGACATTTAATAAAGGTACATCCTATCAATACCCAACCACGACAGCACTGAACTTACTAAAAATATGCAATGATTATTAGCCACATACATACTTCTATTAAAACACTGAATGTGAATGGTCTAAATGCACCACTCAAAAGACACAGATTAGCAAACTGGATCAAAAAAACAAAATCCAACAATATGTTGCTTGCAAGAGACCCACTTAACAGTCAATGACATCCACAGACCAAGGGTGAAAGGGTGGAAAAATCTACCATGCATATGGTCCAAGAAAGCAAGCCAGGGTCACATTACTTATATCTGACAAAGGAGATTTCAAACATAAACTAATCAAAAGAGATAAAGAAGGTCACTACTTAGTAGTAAAGGGAACACTACAACAGAAAGATATAACCATAGTAGATATGTACTCTCCAAATAATAGTGCTCCTAACTATGAATAAATTACTTCATGACAGAAAACCACTTGTGGACCTCAATACAATAATGATGGGTGACTTCAACACTCCTGTCACCAATAGACAGATCATCAAAACAATCAATAAAGAAATCTCCAGCCTTAACAGATCCATAAAGCAAATGGACCTAACAGACATCTATAGAATATTCCACCCCAAATTGATTGAGTATACCTTCTTCTCAGTAGCACATGGATTCTTCTCCAAAACAGAACATATTTCAGTTCATAAAGGAAATCTTAGCAAATATTTAAAAGTAGGCATTATTCCATGTATCCTCTCAGACCATAATGACCTGACTGTAGCAATTAACAGCAGAAATCATAATAGAAAACACACATATTAATGGAGATTGAATAATACTCTATTAAATGAACAATGGATCCAAGAGCAGAAATCAAAGAAGTCTTGGAAGAGAACGTGAATGAAGACACAACATATCAAAACCTCTGGGACAGCATGAAAGCATTCTTAAAGGGAAAATTTATAACAGTGAATGCCAACATTAAAAATCAAGGGAGATCCTAAATAAATAAAGGCATGCTCCACCTCAAGTCACCTACAAAAGAAATAACAATCTAATCCCAAAGCCAGCAGAAGACAGGAAATAACCAAGATCAAAGCTGAAATTGAGAACAAAAAAAACAATGAAAAGAATTGGTGAAACAAAGAGCTGGTTCTTCGAAAAAATAAAATTAATAGTCCCCTAGCCAATCTTAACTAAAAGAAGGAGAGAAATGAAGCAAATCAAGAAAATCACCAATGTAAAGGGAGTGGTCACCACTGATCCCATGGAAATTCAACCAATTATAAGATCATATTTTGAAAAACTATACTGATCTAAATTAGACAATATGGAAGACATGGTCAAATTTCTAGACACATACAACATCCCTAAATTGACACAGGTTGATATTGAATTCCTAAACAGCCTAATAACAGGCACTGAAATCCATACACCAATAAAAGCCTACCAAAAAAGAAAAGCCCAGGACCTGATGGTTTCCTTGCTGAGTTTTACCACACTTTTGAGGAGGAGCTAACACCTCATAAAACTATTCCAAGAAATTGAAAAGGATGGAATGCTCCCAAACACATTTTATGAAGCAACCATAACTCTGATACCAAAACTAACAAGGATACATTAAAAAAAGAAAACTACAGACCAATATCCCTGATGAAACTAGATGCAAAAATTCTTAATAGAATTCTAGCAAACCATATTCAAAAATATATCAAGAAGATAATTCATCATGATCAAGTGGGCTTCATTCCAGGTATGCAGGGCTGGTTCAACATACGCAAATCAACTACTGAAATCCATCACTTAAAAATATTTAAAGACAAAAACCATATGATCATCTCAATTGATGCAGAAAAGGCCTTTGATAAAATCCAGCACCCTTTTATGCTCAAACTCTAGAGAAAATAGTGATCAAAGGAACATATTTAAACTATGTAAAGGCTATATATGCCAAACCTTCGGCTAGTTTAATACTAAATGGAGAAAAGCTCAAAGCATTTCCACTAACCTCAGGAACAAGACAAGGCTGTATGCTGTCACCATTTTTATTCAATATAGTACTTTAGAGCCTAGCAAGAGCAATCAGGCAAGAGAAGGAAATCAAAGAGATAATAATTGGAAGAGAGGAAGTCAAACTCTCCCTTTTTGTGGACGATATGATCCTTTATCTGGACAATCCAAAAAATTCCACCTGGAAACTGCTTGAACTTATAAACAGATTTAGCAAAGTAGCAGGCTACAAGATCAATATGCATAAATCAATAGCATTCCTATACACTAACAATAATAGGGCAGAAGAAGAAATCAGGAAATTGGTCCCACTCACAAGATTCTCGAAAAGACTAAAATACTTGGGACTTAATCTAAGAAGGGAAGTCAAAGGCCTGTACAAAGACGGCAGAGTAAATTTCTGTGATCTTGACTGTGAGATTGGGGGACAAATCATTTTTCAATTTAAGAATCACTCTTTTTCAGGTTTCTCCTCTCTTGCCAATGCAATGGACATGAGTTCATTCTTTTATTCTTTCCTTATATTTTTATTGTATAATTTCATTTATATGAAATGCCCAGAATAGTCAAATCCATACAGACAAAAAGTAGGTTAATGATTGATGAGAACCCTATAAAAGTTTTTTTATTCAGAAATTTATTTGTTGAACAATCACACAAGCTTCTAATGAAATAATATATATGTAGATTCTGAAAATTAGATTTACCCCCAAGAGCCCCCTCCAATTACCCACCCTTATCCCTCCCCTCCTTCCCAAAACATCTCTAAAAATGTATTAGGTTGTCTGACATTACACCTTATCTGGATTTAAAACACGATACTAGATCTCCTTTCTCAAT
>PVKS010018382.1:0-40248 GCA_004027875.1 Aplodontia rufa
CCTAGCTATCACTCAATTCCTTCATCAATCCCAGACCCTGGAGACCACTCTTCTTCCAGTCTCTGGCCTTTTGCTCTGTGTTATTTACTCTGCACTTTGTATAAATGGTGCCATTCTCTGTGGGGCCCTTGCAGCTGGCTTCTTTCACGCAGCATCATGTTGACAGTAGGGTTTGTGAGGACAGCAGATGTGGCTCAGTGGTGAAGTGCATCCGAGCATGTGTGAGCCCCAGCACTGTGGGGGAAAAACACTTCAGGTTTTGGTCTGTGCTGAGTAGAAGGTAGTTTTGCTTGGCTGTGCTCTTTCTGATGAGACAGGACGTCTTTCCCTGAGTGCTTGGACCTTGCATGTTTTCAGGGCTCCATTGGTCTCCAGAGGACTGGAAGCCTGCCCCGGAGAAAAGGAGAAAGAGCGAGCCAGAGAGGATCCCCACGACCTCTGTCCCTCCACTGTACCGGTGAGGCCTCTCCCGTTCCCCACCCACCCTCCTGCCCCCATCGCCACTCATCGCTGCAGCTGATGGAGGAAATAGTGCAGGTCCTTGGGAGAGGGAGCATCCTGGTCTTCTCACCTGGTCCCCTTGTCCTCAGGACCCCTTGAGGCCTCGGCTCTCACACCAGCAATGGGGGCCTCAGGGAGACACCCTCTCTATCAGCTGCTAAACTGTGGCCCTGGAAACAGGTGAGACATCAGAGAGGAGGGTGGGGAAAGGGAGGAAGAGGCAAGTCCTGGAAACCCACCCCGGTTCTGTTCCCCTCTCCCAGCTGCGGGGTCCTCCACCCAGACATCGCTCACATGGAGCGGCTTCTCCATCAGGCCATGGCCGAGAGGGAGCGGCTGGTCAAGGCCAGGGTGAGACTGCAGGCCCTCCTGTTTAGGAACAGGAGACCCTGCCCCAGACTCTCCTCCCTCAGACCTAGGGGTCCAGCCCCAGCCCTCCTCCCTCAGACCTAGGGGTCTGGACCCAACCCTCCTCCCTCAGACCCAGAGGTGCAAGCCCCAGCCCTCTTCCCTCAGACCCAGGGGTCTAGGCCCCAGCCCTCCTCCCTCAGACCTAGGGGTCTGGACCCAGCCCTCCTCCCTCAGACCCAGAGGTGCAAGCCCCAGCCCTCTTCCCTCAGACCCAGGGGTCTAGGCCCCAGCCCTCCTCCCACAGACCCAGGAGTCCAGGCCCAGCCCTCCTCCCTCAGACCCAGAGCTCCAGAACCCAACCCTCCTCCCTCAGACCCAGGGCTCCAAGCCCCAGCCCTCCTCCCTCAGACTCAGGGGTGCAGGCCCCAGCCTCCTCCCTCAGACCCAGGAGTCCAGGCCCCAGCCTCCTCCCTCAGGGTCCAGTACATTTCCCCCACTTCTTTCTGGTTGGCATCCTCACCTCACAGATTCCTTCATCTTGATCCACAGGAAGGAATGAGGAAGAGCAGAGAATGTTCCTCAGGCCCAGCTCTCCCAGCCATCATGGTCAGTCCTGCCGCCCTCTCCCTGCTCAGGTCCCCCGGGGTTTGCGTTTTCTTGCAGTCACTTTCCTGCTATGCAGCAGGAAGGGGTCCTGGGTCTGCCAAGGGAACTAAGAAAGACCGGATTTCGGTTCCATTTCAGTCGTCCGCGTCTAGAGCATGTCCTTGAGTAACTCGCTCCATCTCTTTGTTTTTATTCTTGTTTTGCTGTGGCCGAGATTGAACCCAGGGCTGTGTGCGCTTGTCCTGTACCCCGAGTTACACTGCCAGCCTCCACTTTGTACTTGTTTCCCTTTCCATATTGGTGACAGTGACTGCGGTTACTACAGAATGAGGGGAAGTACATGCTGGGGCTCAGAAAAGGACATTGAATTTTTTAAAAGTTTATTATGGGGCTGGAGTGGTGGCTCAGCAGTCAATGCGCTTGCCTGGCATGCACAGGGACACTGGTTCCAACCCCAGCACCACATAGAGTTGGAGTAACAAAAGCCACATGGAAAAGTAAATAAAATCGATTCCTTCTTGCTCTCTCTCTCACTGTCCATCTCTCTCTCTCTCTTGTTTTTTTAAAGAGTATGCTACATTTTTTTTTTGAGAGAGAGAGAGAAGGACAGTGAGAGAGAGACAGAGAGAATCAATTTTTATTGAGTTTTTCATGTGACTTTCGTTGCTCTGACACTTAGTTGTATACAAAAGTTCTGGGGTTTGAACTCGTGTACTTACATGCCAGGCAAGCACTGTAACCGACCCACCGCTCCAACCTCCTCCATCTCTCTTTAAAAAAAAAACAAAAAATGATTATTATGGATATCTTCAAGCATATGCAAATGGAGAGAGACTCAATTAATAAGCCCCATGTCCCCACCATACGGCTCCCACAATTGCCAATATCGAATCTTGCTTTATTCAGCAACTTGTGTCATTCCACCTACATCCCATCCTTCACCGGAATCCTCTAGTGCAAAACTCCAGGTCGTGTCTGCTCTCCCATACCTCACTATAGGTTGGCTTTTTAAAACACAGTAAACGTTCCATGGACGTACCTTATAAGATTATTAACAATTCTATAGCATGATAATAGAAGTCCGTATTTATGTTTCCCTAATTGTCTCAAATGTCTTTAGAGCTGGTTTATTTGGATCTGGATGCCAGCAAAACACACATATACATTTGGCTAAACTCCTTTAAACTCTAAGAGTTCTCCTCCCCATATCTTTTTGTTGTTGTTGTTGTAAAGAGAGAGGGACAGTGAGAAAGAGAGAATCAACTTTATTTAGTTTTTCTGTGGGGTTCGTTGCTCCAACACTTCATTGCATACGTGGTGCTGGGGTTCGAACCTGTGTCCTCATGCATGCCAGGCAAGCGCTGAGAGCCACCGCTCCAGCCCACCATATCTTCTTTTAAATGCCATACTTTCCCACATGTATGTAGTGACTAAAAATTTGTGAATTTATTTGTCCCATAAATGAGCACAGCATTCCCAACCTGCTTTTTGTTTTCTGAGCCATTTGTCCCTCCATTATTCATTCCCCCCCAAATTTATCAACTGCCTACTATGTGCTAGGCCCTGAGTTACAGCAGCGACCAATATGAAAATCCCTGCCTTGCAGGAAGTTGATGTTTAGTGGGGATGATAAACAAAAGACAGCATGAATAAGTCGCATGGATAGCGTGTCAGACACACAAAGGAGCCAGATGGAGAAAAGGAGGCAGGGCGCGGAGCCTTCCGGTTCTGGGGCGTAAGCTCTGCTCATTGAAAACGAAGCGCTCCTGATTGAAGCCATTGGCCCTGCCTGCCAGCATCATCATTTATTGAACAGTCCCAGCTCTACGCATTGTCCCCACACACGCCCACGCTGTCTTGTATGCAGCTGAGCAAGTGTCTCTGGGATTGGCGCCTACAAGGGGAAGGCTGATTTGAAGGTAAACAGATGGCGATGGAAGAAATCATGCTAAGCCAAGAAACCCAGAGAGTCAAGGGTCCAAAGTCTTCACTCATCTGTGGAGGCTGGAGCTAGACCCAGGCCTGTGTGAAAGGTGGTCAGCCTCATGTATTAGACCCAGCAAAGGTGCAGTGACACATAACCTAGGGGAACCACAGAGATGAATGGGGAAGGAAGGGAGAAGAGCCAAGGGAGAGGGGACAGGGTGGAAGACTAGGGTGGGATCTAGGGGGTAAATCTGATTTAAGAATATATACATATCATATTGTTCCTTTGGCTGCATTTTTGTTTGTACAATAACTAAATTAATTTAAAGAAAGGGAAAGGCTGGGTTGCAGCCCGCTCATCCTGGAAGCGGCCCAGGAGGAGGGCCCAGCTATACTATCTATATATCTAGTTCCCTGGATTTCAGCACCGGGAACTAGAGGCTCCCAGAGGGACAGGGATTCTGTGGAGGTGGCACAGCCAGGTGGTGGTAGAGTTGAGAGTTCCAAGCCCCCCCATCTCTGCTGTTCTGAATTAGGACCCAGTTCTGCCACATCCCAGCTGGTTGACCTTGATGAGCCACTTCCTTTCCGGAAGCCTCATTGTCCCCATCTGTCAAATGGCGACATTGATAGGTTGCTTTGGAGAAGAAACAAGATAACCACTGTGCTTGCTTGGCCCGGTGCCTGACGCGTAGTGGGGGGTTTTATGCTGGATGATAATCCCTATGGATCATCATATCCATATCTATGGATATGGTGAGTGACCCAGATAAGATGCCAGTCTTTCCCCCCTGTGCAGCAGGTCCTCCCCCACTGCCTCTTGTCCCATCTCAGTCACTCTCCCTTGTCTCCAACCAGTGCATCTCCTCTCTAGTCCTCAATCTTTTTTTTTTTTTCCTTAAGATAGAGGGAGAGTGGGGCTGGAACAGTGGCTCAGTGGTTACAGCACTTGCCTGGCATGCATGAGTTCGGGGATTCAAGCCCCAGCACCACATACACAGTGAAGTGTTGGAGCAATGAAAGCCACTTGAAAAACTAAATAAAATCGATTCTTTCTCTCTCACTGTCTCTCTCTCTTAAAAAAAAAAAAAAAAGATGGAGAGTGAGAGAAAGAATCAGTTTTATTTATTTTTCCGTCTGGCCTTTTCTTCTCCAACACTCAGTTGTGTATGTGGTGCTGGGGTTTGAACCTGGGTCCTTGTGCATGTCAGGCAAGTGCCGAAACTGCTGAGCCACTGCTCCAGCTCCCCTTGGCCCTTCTTGCTCTGACCTTACTTCAGTTTTCTAAGCCCCCTATAACTCCAAGTGTGGTTGCTGGGTCAACAGCATCAGTGTCCCTGGGAGGTGGTTAGATGCACGGAACCTCACCTCCACCCAGGGCTCTACTTTGGAATGATCCAGAGTCTGCATTTTATTTATTTATCTATTTATTTTTGGTTCCAGGGATTGATTGAATTCAGGGACTCTTAACTACTGAGCCACGTCCCTAGCCTGTTTTATTTTTTTTTATTTTGAGACAGGGTCTCGCAAAGTTGCTTAGGGCCTCACTAAGTTGCTGAGGCTGGCTTTGAACTTGACAATCCTGCTGCCTCAGTCTCCGGAGTCACTGGAATTACAGGCATGCACCACCTTACCCTGCCACAGTCAGCATTAAAAAAAAAAAAAAAAACCCACTAGGATTCTGTTTGCACGGAGATGCTTCGTGGCGCCTGCAAGTTCTGTGCATCATCGGGTGGATTATTTCATGTCCCTATACTACAATTTGCAAAAGGAAGCTCATGGGATCCCCGTCCCAATCACAGCCATAAAGAGCCCGTGCTAGCCTGGTGTGGTAGCACGCGCCTGTAATCCCAGCTACATGGGAGGCTGAGGCAGGAGGTTAGTAAATTGGAGGCCAGCCTGGGCAATTTAGTGAGACTCTATCTCAAAAAAGTTTAAAAGGGGTTGGGGATGTAGCTTAGCAGTAGAGTGCCCTTGGATTGTGGGGCACAGGGGGTGCAGGTATTTGATCCTCATAAAACCCTGGGCAGAGTGTGAATAAACGTAGCAGTTGGCATCATTTTCATGATTGCTCTTGTTGAATCACTGTCTAAAGGTTGCAGCAGGCCTTCCACAGGAGCGGCTGGGACTGTGTCCCCTCCCCACTAACTCCCACATCAATGGTCCACAGGCCCCGCCTGTGCCCCCACCCCGCCCGCCAGGCCCCCGCGTCCTGGATCTCCAGCAGCACCTGGAACGATGGGGTCACAACCCAGAAGGCTGCCCGCACGTGCGGGTGTCCGGAGGCTGCTGCCGAGGACCCCTGGTGAAGATGGGCGGCCGCATCAAGACCTGGAGGAAGCGATGGTTCTGCTTCGACAGCCGGGCTCGCCGCCTGGCCTACTATGCCGGTAAGCCAGCCTGGAGCCCTGGAGCGCCCAGATGCCTTCCCCACCCCAGGCATGCATCAGGCTCAGGAGCCAGGCCTCCACCGTCCCCTCTGTCCCCTCCGTCCCCTCCGGAGAGGAGAGCTGGGACCAAGCTCCTTCCTCCTCCACACCCGGGAGTCAGCCCTCTCGCCCAGGGCCCAGGAGCCCTGAGCCCCAGGCCCTTTGCCTTAAGCTACCCAGAGTGGAAACACAGCAGCTGTCCTGGGAACAGATGACTGTTCCCTACAATTCCGAGCCCCAGACCACACTTTCCCAAGATGCCCATAGTCTGAACCTGAAGTCTCAGTGCCCCCCGCAGCCCCAGGAGTGCGACTCTTGTCTTTAGGTGGTCCCAAGCCCCCCTTGAGTTCCTTCTCTTCTCAAGCAAGCACAGAGCGTCCCAGACTCCCATCGACACCCACTCACTTCCCAGCGTGGTCCTTCCTACTCTTCCCATGTTCCTCCTCCCCAGCCCTGTCTCAAGGCCAAGCCACCGCCTGACAGACACTCACCTCTCATTTTCTCTGTTTTTTCCCCTCCTCCCTCCACCAGACAAGGAAGAGACCAAGCTCAAAGGTGTCATTTACTTCCAGGCCATTGAGGAAGTCTACTACGACCACTTACGCTGTGCCTTCAAGGTGAAGTCCCACTCAGTGCCACCCTGCCCTCTCAGTCGGAGCCCCTGCAATCGAGCCTTCTCCCATCTCTAGCTCATCCTGGGCAAAGCCACACACAGCTGCTACTGTCAGGGTACTCACTGGCCAGCGTAGGAGACCAGCAGTTCATGGCACTGAAGAGGACAGAAATTAAAAGCCCAGACCCTAGCTGGGCATGGTGGCGAATGCCTATAATCCCAGGAACGTGCGAGTTTGAGGCAGGAGGATTGGCAAGTTCAAGCCAGCCTTAGCAATTTAGCAGGACCCTGTTTCAGAATTAAAACAAACAAAAAAAAGTCCTGGCACTGAGCTAGGATTTTAGCTCAGTGATAAAGTGCCCTGGGATTCAATCCCTGGAGGGGGGTGGGAGAAGAAAGATAAAACAAACAAAAAAAAAAACTCCTCAGACTCTGGCTTTTAGCCACGGTTAATTTTCTTGGACAAAAGTTAAAAGTTATCATGCAAAAGCTGGGCTCCATAGTGCTTAGGGTAATACCAGCTACTTGGGCGGCTGTAGCAGGAAGATTCCAAGTTCAAGGCCAGCCTTGGCAACTTACTGAGAACCTGTCTCAAAATAATGTAAAAAAAAAAAAAGTTCTAAGGATGTAGCTCAATGATAGCGTGAGCACGTGCGTGCGCGCACACACACACACACACACACACACACACACACAGAGCAAACTGAAGCCAAGCTGGAAATAAATGAAGGCAGAAAGCAGCGTAAGGACTGAGGCAGACAGAGCATCTAAATGATACAGCCATTGCTTGTCTTCTACCCAAAAGGGAATGATTCCAACGGTGCCACATTTTTTTTTATAAAAATATATGTTGGTAACTGATGCAATGTTTAGAATGCTCTGGAGAGCAGCCAACCCTGGCTTTTTAAAGCCTAAATTGGAATCCCAACTATAGTTGATCAGAAAAGTGACTTCCCTTCTCTCCAGCCTTAGTTTTCTCATCTGCAAATTGGGCACAGTTCATTCCATACCCTCACAGTTAACCATGGAATGAATGCAGGGGATTTACACAACTTGGGTTTGGCAAAGACCTTCGTAAATGGTCCTTACACAATTACACAATTACAAACAAGGAGGACCTAGATCTGGGGGAGCTGGGTTTCAAACCCAGGCAGGGGCCCGGGTCTGCTGTCCTAACCATGCTGTGTCCTGCTTATTCCAGAGCCCCAGCCCTCGCCTGACGTTCTGTGTCAAAACCTATGAACGCCTTTTCTACATGGTGGCCCCGAGCCCCGAAGCTATGCGCATATGGATGGACGTCATCGTGACAGCGGCTGATGAGAACCACGCCCCCTGAGTGGCCCCGCCCTCCAGGGGCGGTCCCGGGGAGGCTCTGCTGCTGCGCTCTGCGGCGTTCCAAGGCCCCGCCCATCCTGGAAAATGTGGCCCCGCCCCTTTGGAACTGGCCCGGGAATCTGGTGGTGGCTGCGGCTCAGCTGGCCTGAGCTGCAGCTTTCTGGGCTGCTGGTGTATTTCCCCGACCCGGATCATCAGCCCCCGGGGCCCTGCCTGGGGCAGGAGAAGATTGCAGGGGTGGGAAGAAACTATTTATTGGTGCTCCTGTGAAACCGAATTAAACTCGGTGAAAAGACAGGGTTGCTGTTGTGGTTTACAGCCCAGGCGTCCAGGGGCCCACAGCCCAGGCAGGGCGTCCAAGCCAGGCGTCCGGCAGCTGTTTCTTCAGGAATGAGGACCTTTACCCTACGATCTCGGCTGGCAGGGGGGATGGGGAGACTTGGGTCCTTTGCAGTGTCGTGTTTTTTTGTGTGTGCGCGCGTGTGGGTTTGTCCACTTCCCACCTCTTTGACCTGACTGGCCTGTTGGCAGTTTCTAGGAACTCCTGGATTCCTCCCCTCTGCCCTTCCCTTCCTTAATCAGCTAGCTTGTCTTTTTCAGGTCTAGTTGAGAGGTCCCCTCCCGGAAGTCCTCACTGAACCCCCTGGCTCTCCCATCCTATCCCTGAGCACCCTGGCTTATCATCAGCCATGCATCTGTGCTTTTATGGTCTGGAAATCCCCTGAGAACAGAGCCAGGGCTGTTCAGGTGATCTCTGTGTCCCCAGCAATGTAGGGCAAATCTCATTCCATGAAAATGAAAAGGAGAGTGTGTCCCTGGCTCCTCCGCGTCTTTGTGCACTGGGGCATTTGTTCAGGAACCTCTCCACACATCACCCACTTTTTCATTTAGGTCATAGCACAGTGTTTTCCTCTCCAGGAGGTCCTCTCTGATTGTCCTGGCTGAAACAGATGTTTCCTCAGGGATTCCCAAGACATCACTGGCTTCTCTGCTACTGCCGCCCAATCACAACCTGGTCACTCTACCTGGTGCTTCTCCCATTGTGGCTTTGACCCAGGCCTTCCCCACTGGAATCAGAGACGGAGGCATTCTTGGTCACCACTCAGTCCTTGTCATACAAGAAGGCTCAGTTGGTGTGAACTAGATGTTGAAGGGATGTTTTATGGGTGAATAAGGAACTGGGGAGACTTGTGAACAGGCAGATAGTTCCTTGACTGACTTCATCCTTTAGATCTCAGCTGCTGCATCCCCTGCTGTAAGAAGCTCCACTTGGGTCCGGGATGGGCCGGCGTCTGGGCTGCCACAGTCCCCTGCTCCCCCAACCCTAGGCTGCTGCTCTAGAGACATCTCTTTCCTTCCCGCAGATAGCCCCCTTGAAGATCTAGATCTAGTGCTCCCAATTCCTAGAAATGCAGACACCTGAATCCCCAGATCCTCCGGGACCCCAGCATCTCTACCTCCAGGTGTGAGACTTCCGGATTCTTGGTTCTTGGGTCAATTTATCCCCCCCCCCCAGTGGCTATGCAAACCAGGGCACTTACTGGGGCCAGCATCATAGGCAGGTGATCAGTCTGGTCAACAGTAGCACCCTGCTCTTGGGCTTTGTGCTCTGTGACCATCATCTGGATAGTCTTAATAATTTCATCTTTGGATTTGTGTTTTGTAATGAAGTTTGGTGGATAGTAGATTTTGATGGGGGAGGGAGATTGGTATCTCAGGTCACAGGTGGTCCTGCCTCCCAGTACCCTGGGACAGGTTCTGTCTCCCCCTTCCTGTACTTGCCCTGTGACCACTGCCACCCCCCCAACCCCTGGCACAGCGAGATCAGAGTGGGTACTTGTGCCTCATGGCATCTTGGGGTGGAGCATGACGGTGGGCCCCTGTGAGGAAGGGAACCCAGCAACCAGGTCTGCGCTGGCCCCACAAGTATCCCTATGCCACATTTTCATTTTGCACTGGACCTCAAAATTAGGCAGCAGAGCCAGGTGTGATGGGTGGTGCCTGGCTGTAATCCCAGCGACTGCAGAGGCTGAGGCAGGAGAACAGCGAGTCTGAGACCAGCCTGGGGGACTTGGTGAGACCCTGTCCCAAAAGAAACTGAAAAGGGGATGAGGATATAGCTCAGTGGTGGATCAATTCCCAGAACCACCAGAAAACAGCCACTGATTGGCCCTGCCCACCCCTTCTCTGGAAAGTCTCAGAAAGTGTGTCCCAGAGCTGGCTGATTTGAGGCTCAGAGCCTGCCCTGCCCCAGGGGTCAGGAACCCCCATCCTCGACTTATGGCCTCAGGCTTTTCTGAGGCCCTAGTGTGACCTCCAGTTTCTAGGGTTGTCTCTACCTTGACCCCTCCGATTATCTACTTGGAACCAGATTCTAGAATCTCTTAGCAGTGAAGTCTGTGCAGGAGCTGAAAGAGCCCCTGATCGGGCAGCGGGAGTGTGCGGAGGTGGTGCGTTCAAAACTCTAGATCTCTGGTCCTAAGCCAGGTGTGGGTCAGCAGCCCAGAGTGGAGGCAGGCCTGAGCAAGAGGAGACTCCCCACCCTGGGTCCCACTCCCTCCTGAGACGCTAGTTCTTCTGGTTGGGCCAGTTGGGGTTCCTCCCTGAAACTCTCCCACGCTGCTGGGGCCTCAGCTCCCAAGCACACAATAATAGTATTATCGCTCTGCCTGCCACTCACCGGAGCCTGGCTCCATCCCTCAGGAGGCAGGGGTTTGCAGACCCGTGCAGCAAAGGAAGTAGCTGAAGTTCAGAGAGGGAGATTGAGTTGTTTGGGATTACACAGCAAGAAGGTGGCAAAGACAGAATGAAAATTTCAGTCTGCATAATTCTACACTTGATATTTTGCCCAATCCTTCTCTCCAACTTTTCCTTAAAGCCTCAGAGAGGTGAAGACACTCACATAAGTTTACACAGCAAACCAGATGTGAGGCTGGGATTCTGAGGCTAGGAACAGGGAGTCAGAGCTGAATGACCTCACAAGAAGTCATGCACTTTCTCTCTCCAAGCTCCAGCAGGATGCCAAGTGACCCCACCTACATGACAGAGGTGCTTGTCATTGTTGGGAACCAGGGTGCCTGACAGGGGCTGGAGAATAGACTCCTTTATGAACATAGCCGCTATTCTTCTTATCATTCAGATGGAGCTGAGTCTGCTGCTTCCCTCACTGTGTGAACTTGAACCTCTCAGGGTCTCAGTTCCTTCCTCTGTGAAATGGGTGCTCTGCTCCATGGCTTAGTTAGGAATTCAATACGAGGTTGCTTTAAAATGATGAGCACCCTGCCTGGCACGAAGCTGGAGCTCAAGAAGTGGGGGACTATTGGTAACCAATAATAATAGCAATCTATTTATGGGAGTAATAATAGCTAATGCCTTTTTTTTTTTTTTTTGGTACTGTGATGAACCCAGCTTTACCACTGAGCTACGTTCCCAACCCTTTTCATTTTAAGACAGGTTCTCACTAAGTTGCTGAGGTTGGCCTTGAACTTGCAATCCTCCTGCCTCAGCCTCCCACACTGCTGGGATTACAGGTGTGCACCACCGTGTCTGGCTATAGCTAATTTTTTTTAGTACCTGGAACTAGGCCTTATTTGAAGTATTTCGCATATTCAACATGAATCCCCACAGCAACCTTATGAGGCAGATACTGTTAAGGTCTCCATTTCACGGATGAGAACACAGAGGCACACAGAGGCTAGTGATTATTGGTTTCACAGCTGGTAGCCAGAGAAGCCTCATACTTAAGTCCTCAAGCCAGACTGCCTGTGTCTGAACATCATGCCTCTGTCACTTCCCAGCTATGTGATCCTGGGCAGGTTGTGGAGCCTCCCTCTGCCTCAATTTCCCCCACTTGTAAACTGACTGTCTTGAAAATTTTTCACAGGACTGTCGCCTGTGAAGAGTTTGAAACAGTGTCCCTCACATATAAAAAGCTGGATGGATCCTGCTAAGAAGCAGCAGTGCCTGCCTTTGAACACAGCCCTGGATTGAAAGTCAAGTTCTCCGCTTCCAGACCTCTCTTTCTCAACCTCTGTTTCCTCATCTGTGAAATGGGGTTAGTCCTTTCTTTGGAGAGGTGTCCTGGCTGTCAGAGAAGATTCACAGAAAGTCCTAAGCACAGAGAAGGTGTTCAGTAAGTGATTACTGAAAAGCCATACTTATCTTAAGAGTGAGGATTAAATGAGGACACATGCCCTTCGTTTAGCAGTTTCTGGCACACGGTAAATGCTCCGTACTTGGTCAGGGCTGTTAATACTTCTGTTGTCATTGTTATCCCTGTCGTGACATTGTTTGCAGCTAGAGCTATGTGAAAATGCTCTTGGAAACCTCCTACCGTCGCTTCCCTCCCTTTTGATCCATCAGTCATCCCTGCCAGTCCTTCCTCCTAAAATACTTTGAATCTTTTCAATCTTCACCTTTTCCTTTGCTCCCATCTCAGGCCAAGATGCATTACCTCTTGCCTCTGCCGTGTTCTCCACCAGGAACACACCCGTGGAGGAGCAAGCCGGGTTTGTTGCTCCTTACAATGAGAGAGAGTGTACACCACCGGAGACCCAAGGGGTGCACCAGTGAAAAGACATTAGAAAAGATGCATCTGAAGATTTAGATCCCTGGGTGGTGATTTTGA
The DNA here is from genome assembly GCA_004027875.1 of Aplodontia rufa. Classification (NCBI taxonomy): domain Eukaryota; kingdom Metazoa; phylum Chordata; class Mammalia; order Rodentia; family Aplodontiidae; genus Aplodontia; species Aplodontia rufa. The sequence goes on from PVKS010018382.1 coordinate 12,389, forward strand.
GGATGGTCCAAGGAAGTGGGGCTCTGCTCTGGACTGGATACTGCCACAAAGTAGGGGTGATGCTATGATGGGGTATTTTCATAAATCTTATTTATGAGGCAGGAGAGACAAAGCCAGGTTAAGGCTGTATTTATATTAATATCATAATATAAACAGTCACTTATATTAGGCAGGATATGGGGTGCTTAGTCATTTTGTGGTTTGCATAATGATCTTATTAGTCTGTGTTCAGTCGTGGTTATGGAGTGGTCCTGATTTTGTCTGGATCTTTCACAGTCACAATGACCTTGGCTGATGTTGGTGTTGGTATGATTATTTTATCGCAATAGAAGCCCTCACCTTTCTGTGTGGGCCAGGCCAACTGCCAGCTCTCAAGGGCTGCTTTTCTCTGTTTACTGGAAAATTGTCCAGCTCTCTCATTTGTCCCCTGCCCTTCTCTTGGTCCTTCTAGATGCCTTCCCGCATCCCCACCCTGTTCTGATTTCTCTCACCCTAGGTTAGTTTGGTCTGGTCTAGAACTTCGTGTAAATGGAGTTACATGGTATGTTTGTTTTGCTTAAGGCTTCTTTAGTTGGACAGGATGGTAAAGGTTCCCCTGCCAGAGGGAGGGGGGATCAATTTTATTTATTTTTTTTCATCTGGGCTTTGTTTCTATGACACTGAGTTGGGTTTGTGGTGCTGGGTTTCGAACCTGGGGCCTCACATTGCAAGGCAGGGGCTCTAACTGCTGAGCCACCGCTCCAGCCCCCAGATGGTGAAGATTTTTCCATGTTGCTGCATACAGTGGCCATTGGATCTTTCCATTGCTATGTAGAATTCCACTGGATGAATAAACCACTCTTTATTTTTCCATTCACTTTTTTTTGGGGGGGGGGTGCTGGGAATTGAAAACAGTGCCTCAGCCATGCCAGGCAGGACTCTACCACTGAACCATGTCTCCAGTCCTCCATTTACTCCTGGACAGATGTTAGCACTATCTCCTGGATTGATCAGAATGAAAAGCAAACTTGATCATGTCTCCCAGTTGGTTTAGACTCTCAAAGGTTCCCCTTTCTAAGAATTAATCCAGATCTTTTCTCGGGGCTAACCCCTACCTGACTCTTCTGCCTCAGTCTCCACTCTTCTGCCCTGGGCCCTTTGAGCTCCAGACACTTCACTGTCCTCTCCGAACTGTTAGTGCTGCTTCCCACCCCCCTCAGCTTTCCCAAGTGCTACTTGTAATGCACCCCACCCCCACCTGTCTCACCTGGCTAAATCCCTCCTGTCTGAGGTCCCATCTCAACCAGTCTCACCTCTAGACTCCATCCTTCCGAGGGCTCCCTGCACTCCTCCTGCATTGCCCTACTCTGCATTATAAATAAAGAGTTCGCATGACTATTTGATTAACCTCCCCCATCAGACGGGGAGCTCTGCGAGGACAGGCACTGATTCTGTCTTCTTCTCCAGCCCCACCAAAGTGGGGCACACTGTAATGCTCCTTAGGTGGTTACTGAACACTAATGTCGAGCAGCCCCTGCCTTCTTTGAGCCCCATTACTCTCTCCGCTCCCCCAAACACACACAGACTTTCTCCCGGGGACTGTCAGGGAACCTGGACTCCCGCCCTTTCCCTCCTTGGCATCTGTACAGGGCAGGGGCCACTCTCCCTATGGGTGACGCAACTAGAGGCGGGCCCGTCCTCCCCGCAGCGGATGCTGAGTTGGCCCGGTTGGGCAAGGCCAGGGTTGCCCCGGGCTAGGTTACTCATCCTGGGCTCAGGTAAGAGGGCCGGGGTTGGGAGGCGGCACACCCAGGGGGGACGCCAAGGGAGCAAGACGGAGCCATGGACCCCTCCAGGAAAGCAGATGCCCGGGCAGTGATCTGGACCACAGGCTGGCTACTCTTGCTGCCGCTACTGCTTCACGAAGGTGGGTCTGCGGCTGGTGGAGCTGAGGAGGTGGAGTGGGGGGCTCCGGGGAAGCAGGACCCCGCCCCCTACAGAGAGGACTCTGGGTGGGGGATCTCCCACCCGTGCAGAGTGTGGGGAAAATTCTCCATCCTGGGTAAAGACAGGCCGTGGAAAGGGTTTCTTGTCCTGGGCAGAGGGGCTGTGGCACAGTTGTTATCTTCAGCAGACGGGGTCTGTGGGACCGATCCCCTGCCCTGCTCGGAGAGGGCTGCAGGAAGGCATCCTTCAGAGAGCAGTCAGCGGTGGGAAAAGTTCTCCCCCTCAGCAGGAATTCCCGACTTGGACGTACAGAGCCGGGGCCTGGAGAATGATGCTCTCACCTAGGCATATGGGGTGCGAAGAGAATGGGTCCAGGTATTGCGTGCTCCCAGACTGCTGGGAAGGTTTTCTCCGCTTTTGCCCTGGCAAAGTCGGTGCAGTAGGACCGTCTCATCCCGGGGACAGAGCGTGGGAAGGACTGTTTTTCCTTTGCTGGAGGAGGCTCTAGCAAGGATCGCTCAGTTCTCCTTGGCCCCGCACCCCCAGGAGCGCAGGCCCTGGAGTGCTACAGCTGCGTGCAGAAAGCGGACGATGGATGCTCTCCGCAGAAGATGAAGACCGTGAAGTGCGCGCCGGGCGTGGAAGTGTGCACAGAGGCCGTGGGGGCGGTGGAGACCAGTGAGTGCCACCGCGTGGTCAAGCGCACTCCTTCCGGCTCCTCCAGCCGCGCCCCACCTCCTTATAGACCTCTCCGATTCTGGCCACAACCCTTTAACTCTGTCCCACACCTCCCTTTCAGCACAGCCTCACCTCTCCTTCTGGGGCTTACAAGGGTGGGGGGCTGAGTTGTGCACCGGGTGGGACCGACTGATCTGAGTCTGTGACAGGCGAATATACTATCCACCCTTTCCGCGCCACTATCGAGACCTCCCTACCTACTTAAGTCCCTGCTGGAAGTTTCCCCCACCCCAACTCAGAATCCGCTGTTCAATGGGCTCTTGGTTCCCAGTCCGAGGATCCGCCTGGTCTGCTCGCCCCCCATCCCCAAGCCCTTGGTTCCAGGCTTAGTTCTTTATAGAATCCCGCCTGTCCAGAGGGGGCGGAGGAGTCCCTCCCTCCGAGGCCACGCCCCTAGGGGGGCCTCTTTCCTTTCTGATTCTACTCCTTTTTTGTCAGTGTCTCGGTTCCTTCCGACGTGGCTTGCTGCAGCTCCGCCTCTTTGATCGTGCCGGGTCCTAGCTTCACTTTTGGTCCCCGCACCTCAATTAAGTCCCGTTTCCGTCACCCTGTGGGTGCTCTCAGACTCTGCTCTCTGAAGCTCCGCCCTACGGCCCGCCCCTCCTTCCTCTGGTGGAGCCCCACGCTTTGATCTGCGCGGTGTGGGTCCCGGCCGGTGGATCCCGGCTGGTCAATCTTCCAGCGTTCTTCCCGAGGCCCCGCCTCTCTGACCCCGCCCCTCCATCTCCGCAGTTCACGGGCAATTCTCGATGGCAGTGCGGGGCTGCGGTTCCGGACTCCAGGGCAAGAATGACCGCGGACTGGAACTTCACGGGCTCCTGGCCTTCATCCAGCTGCAGCAGTGCGCCCACGACCGCTGCAACGCCAAGCTCAACCTCACCTCGCGAGGGCTCAACCCGGCAGGTCCGTGGGGGCGGGGCCGAAGCCCAGGGGCGGAGCCACATCGGGCCTGGGAGCTGAGCGGTTCGCCGGCTGAGGCGGTGGCGGGCGGGTCCTCCCGGGCTGGGGCGGGCTCAAGTTCCAGGGGACAGCAGGCGGGGCTTCGCCAGCATTGGCCACTGATAGGTTGATGCCGGGGGCTGCGCTGTGAGGCTGGTGTGTTGGGTGTCACAGGAGACTCGGCGCCACGCCCTCTATGGAAATTTATTTTCTAGGGGCGGGACTGGGGGGACTGAGCAGCGGTTCCCGAGCCCGCTCCATCCTTTCCCTTATCGCTGTATTCTCGCAGGCAATGAGAGTGCATATGAGCCAAACGGCTCCGAGTGCTACAGCTGCGTGGGCCTGAGCCATGAAAAGTGCCAGGGTACAGCGCCGCCGGTCGTGAGGTGCTACAATGCCAGCGACCGCGTCTTCAAGGGCTGCTTCGATGGCAACGTCACCTTGACCGCAGGTGAGCGAGGGAGCCTGTCCTTGCTAACAATTGTGTTAACAATTCCTGAGGCATCCTGGGCAGTAGGGGGCCCTTTACCCAAAGGGTTTCCCTACCTGCAATGCCTTCTGGGGATTGTCCTTGTGCCTAAATGCTTGCATTGTCCCAGGGTATCATGGGAAATGCAGTCCCATTTCCATGTAGCTTGAAGATAGGGGATACTTTTTGTCCTAAAAATTTTTTTGGAGGGGGGAATGCGTTTATATAAAAGACTGCCAAGTACAAAATATGAGAAGGTGCAATGGAGACTATAGTTAAACCTCTAAGCCTCTGACCAGGTACTGCAGGGAATCTAGTTCCATGTCCTTAAAACTCGGATCCTCATCTGTCCCAGAGTTTCAGGAGATTTGTGGTTCAGCCTCTGGCCCCCACCTTGGGGAACCATGGGAGATGAAGTTCTTCAGCTCCATCCTGCACCAGGTGTTCTATGGGAGATGTAGTTCTGATTCTAAGATTAAGTTTTGGTAGGGATGGGGCGGATGAGTGAGGAACAGGGGAGAAGTGAGAGGCACACAATGGAAGTTTGTCCCGGTTTTTGGTCATAGGAGAGATGTTGAATCCCCCAGTCAAAGCCCTTGTTTCAAGGCAGTCTTGGAGTTCTGGTAGCAGTTTTCCCTCCCAAAGCACTGTGGGAGAAATGTAGCCCACAATGTGCCAAAGACAATGGCACAGAGAGAGACCCGCATTGAGATTTTTGGGTACAGAGCCTCTCTGTTCCCTTTTGGGGTTCTCTGCTCTTGTTTTGCTGCTGATGCCCTTCAATTTTGTTGTGGCTGTGTCAGCTGCTCTCCACCCAACCACTGAGCTGTCTGTGTCTCCCTCTTGCAGCTAACATGACGGTATCCTTGCCGGTGCGGGGCTGTGTCCAGGATGAGTCCTGCACCCGGGATGGGGTGACAGGCCCAGGGTTCACACTCAGTGGCTCCTGCTGCCAGGGTTCCCGCTGTAACTCTGACCTGCGCAACAAGACCTACTTCTCTCCTCGAATCCCACCTCTTGTCCTGCTGCCCCCTCCAACCACCCGGGCTCCAACCACTAAGGTCCCAACCACTTCTATCCCCACTTCTACTCCAGCCCCAACTGCCCGCACCTCTACCACCAAACCCACCCCAGCCCCAAACAGCCTGGCTCCTCCCCAGGAAGTAGAGCCCGAGGTCTCCCGGGAAGATGAGTCCCCATTGGCTGGAGGTGCTGCTGGCCACCAAGACCGCAGTAATTCGGGGCACCATTCCTCCAAAGGTGAGGTCCAGCATACCTCTAACAAAGCTGCTGTAACTCCAGGGGCTGGATTGGCAGCTCTTCTGTTGGCTGTGACTGCTGGGGCCCTACTATGAGCTTTTCCCCTTGGAAACTTCCTGCTTACCTGGCTTTCCTGGCCTTGGGTACCAACTCTTCCCATTGCGTCCATTCCCCACTACTGGACTGGGCCGGCCCAGCCTGGGTTCTTCTGATGTCCCCGTAACCCCCGCTCTGCTGCACTGGTCTGCGGCTTCGGGAATGGTTGCTGTTGTGCATAAGCCGCCCAGGCGTTCCGGCTTCCGGAGGCAGCAACTGCATGCCCCTCGTGGTGCTTAGGACAGAGTGAGAGAAGTCTGCTCTCCCAGGGAGGATCGAGGAGTGGATGACAAACTTCCTATCCATTTTCCCATGGCCCAGTTGCACTGTGGGTGCCAAGAGTCAGTGGCTTCTGCCCCTAAGCATGGCCAGCGGCGCCCCTATCTTTGTGGGAATCCTATGTTCAGCCTTCCACATTAGACTGTGAGCTCCTCCAGGGCAGGGACCGTGCCTAACGCCTCTGTGTGGTCAGTTTCCAGCACAGAAGGCTTCAAATAAAGATTTACTACTTTGTACAGTGCTTTAAAGGAGTCATTTCCACCTCTTTTATTTTTCACAATAACCTTGAAGCACCTAGAGTCATGGCCCTGGGTGGGGTGGTGGTTGGAACTCCTTTTATCTCCTGGGGTCAAGCCTGCTTGTTGGTGATCCCACTGGTAAGGGGGGGGGTTGATGCAAACCATTAAGTGGCATAGGGGGGGAATGGGGCTTTCAGCACTGCAGGACGCAGAGAGGAGTTTCACGTACTGTGTGGGTGCAGCCTCCCCAGGGCCCACCCTCCTTGTCCATCTGGTCTCACCCAGTTGGACCCAATTGGTCCAAAGGAGCCAAGGATGCTGCTGTCCATTTTACCTGGGTCAGTACCAAGGGCTGTGGCCTGAGATCTCTTTCTGATCGTTCCTGTTTGGGTCCTTGCTGCTGGAATGGGGGTTTTGTCACGTCCCTTACTCAGGTTGGGGCATTGTTGGGAAGGTTGAGTTCAGCAGCCAAATCCCTAACCTGGGAACTGTTAGTGCCCCTTAAGATTTCCAGCTCCCCACGACCTTGTAGCAAGGCAGCTCTCCTGGAATTTTTTTCATCCCTTCCTGGAGCCACATGAGAAGCAGGCTTCCTGCAGCTCACCATCTTGGAATCCTGGCTGCCGCACTGAAGGCACCAAAGTCCCTGGGAGTCACTGACTCCTGCTCTCCCTCACCTCATAGCTACGCAATCACCAGCTGTTGTCCACTTTCCCAGGACTGCCAAATCAATACCGTAAGCTGAGTGATGTACTGCCATACAGTCTGACGGCCTGAAACTGGAAATCAACCTTTAAATCCTTTTGAAGGTTCTAGGGGCAGATCCTTCCTCCCTGCCTCTGCCAGATCTGGAAGACCCAGGAGTTTCTTGGCTCGTACATGTGTCACTCAGATCTCTGCTTCTGTCTTTATTTATTTATTTAAAAGAGAGAGGGACGGTAAGAGAGAGAAAGAGAGAATCTGTTTTATTTAGTTTTTCATGTGGCTTTCATTGCTCTGACACTTTGGTGTCATACGTGGTGCTAGGGTTTCAACCCATGTCCTCGCACATGCCAGGCAAGTGTTTTAACTGCTGAGCCACCGCTCCAGCCCCTCTGCTTCTGTCTTTAAGCAATTTTCCTCTTACAAAGTACTCAGTCCTGCTGAATGAAGGGCCATCCTACTGACCTCAAGACCCCACTCCCAGGACAAGTTCTAGTGGGTCCCCTCTCACCCTATGAGAGCTTTGCCTTTCTTTTTTTCATGGTTGAATAAATCCTTCTCTTTTACACTGATAAAAAAGATGCTATTTCCAAATAAAGTCACAGTCACAGGTCCTGGGGGTTGAGATATCAACATACCCTTGTATTTTTTATTTTAATTTTTGTGGTAGAGACAGAGGACTCAGTTCTCTCCACAGTGTAGACATGGTATAGAGCAGAGGTCCAGAGCCCAAGCTGTGTCAAATGGTCCAAGTGTCAATCTTAGCTCTATTACTCCTACAGAGCAATTCCACTACTGATATTTGGCTGTGGGTGAAACTGAGGTGGAAAATGCTCTTAAGCCTCCATTTCTTTCTCTGTGAAAGGGAGATAGCTAAAATTCCTACCTATAGGACTGTGGTAAGACTTAAACTTGATAATGTAAGTCAAGTACAGTGCCTGGCATATAGTAAGAGCTCAGAATATTCAGAACCAGGGGCTGGAGCAGTGGCTCAGTGGTTTCGGCGCTTGCCTGGCAAGCATGAGGACCCGGGTTCAAACCCCAGCACCACGTACACAACTAAGTGTTGGAGCAACAAAGGCCATGTGGAAAACTAAATAAAGTTGTTTCTCTCTTTCTCTGTCTCTCTCACTGTCCCTCTCTCTCTTTAAAAAAAAAAAAAAAAAAAGAATATTCAGAACCAGCAGACTGATCATGTGGATTACAATGTAGATGAGATGGAAATATATTTACTCTGTGAAAGAAAAGTCATGAAATGAGACCGCACAGTTAGATGCAAAACTAACACTCTCCTACAGAGCAATAAAACCATAATCTATGGTTATATTTTCTTTTCTTTTCTTTTTTTTTTTTTTTTAAAGAAAGGGGCTCAGGGGCTGGAGCGGTGGCTCAGAGGTTACAGCGCTTGCCTGGCATGTGTGAGTACACGAGTTCAAACTCCAGCACCACGTACACAACAAAGTGTCAGAGGAACGAACGAAAGCCACATGAAAAACTAAATAAAAAATTGCTTCTCTCTTTCTCTCACTGTCCTTTCTCTCTTTAAAAAAAAATAAATCATTGCACCAGAAATCAAATATAAAAATATAATTCACACCTTATCAATTATCTGTAAATTAGCATCTAAGTGTTATAAGGCTAATCAGCAATAAATACTAAAACAGAGGTGCATAACAGCCTCTGCGTAAATCTCTTAGACTGGATTCCAGGGGGATCTTGGAGGGTATGAGTTCCCCTTTTGTTTTATTTCCAGATTTAATTAATTAATTAATTTAGTACTGGGTCTTGAACCCAGTGGCGCTTAGTCACTGAGTCACATCCCCAGCCCTTTTTATTTTTTATTTTGAGACAGGGCCTCGCAAAGTTGCTAAGGATGTCTTTGAACTTGTGATCCTCCTACCCCAGCCTCCTGAGCTGCTGGGATTATAGGCACGCACTTGAATTATATTGCAAGACACATATGGAATTAAGATTTTTCTTCCTTTTTTTTTTTAAAGAGAGAGGAAGAGGGAGAGAGAGAGAGAGAGAGAGGGAATCACTTGTATTTGGCTTTTCGTGTGGCTTTCATTGTTCCCAGACTTCGTTGTGTACATGGGGCTGGGGTTTGAACTCGTGCATGCCAGGAAAGCGCCGTGACTGCTGAGCCACCCCTCCAGCCCCTGGAATTAAGATTTTTCTAATTAAAATTTCACTTTAAGCCCATCTAGGAAAAATATTACCATTTTAAAGCAACTAATCAATATAAAAACATCATTAATGAGATTATTTTCTTTTTCGGAAGGAGTGGTTCTCTCTTTGGAATCCCATAGGTATTTTTATTGATTTTTTTTTTATGGTACTGGTCCTCATATGTGCTAGGCAAGCACTCTACCGCTGAGCTATCTTCTTAGCCCCGTGTGTATTTTATATTTAAATTACATTTCAATTTGCACATTATCTAAAACTTCAGAACTTTGTACAAATGCAAATACGCAGTCTCCATATCATGTGACGTACAATAGTTCATTCATCTGTTCTTCTACTAATGGACACTTGTGCCATTTCCTGATTGGGGCTCTTGAATAAACCTGCGAGGAATAGTCTTGTACAGTTATTTATCTAGACATCTGCTTTCATTTCTCCTGAAAATCCACAGCAGTGGAGCTGCTGTGTTAAAGACCGGCGTATATTCAGTTTAATAAGAAGCTACAAGACTCTTTTCAGAATTGGTTCTACAATTGTACACTCTAGTAAACAGTAATTCCCATCGTTCATGTTCTGGTCAACACGACGTCAGGAGGTCTTTGAGAGAATCCAGTGACACTTAACCCCTGAGCCACATCCCCAGCCCATTTTTTTATTTTTTATTTTGAGTCAGGGTCTTGCTAAATTGCTTAGCACCTCACTAAGTGGCTGAGGCTGGCCTCAAACTTGCAATCCTCATGCCTCAGCCTCCTGGACTGTTGGAATTACAGGCAGGAGGCACCGCATCAAGCAGGTCTTTGAAATCTTATTCTGGTGGGTGTGTTGTGATATCTATTTGTGGTTCTAGGATGAGTTTTTCTGAAGACTACTCATGGTGAATAGTCCTCCACTTGTGTATTGGATATTTGCATATATCCTTTATGAAATATTTGTCTTTTCACCATTTTTGGGGGGTGTGCGGGATTGAACCCTGGGCTGCTTTGCCATTGAGCTATTTCAAGACAGGGTCTCACTAAATTATCCAGGCTGGCCTCCAACTTGTGATCCTTTGGCCTCAGCCTCCCGGATTGCTGGAATTACACTTGTGCACCACCATGCCTGACCTCTTTTGACCATTTTTATTATTTTTATTTTTCATATATAGTTTTTTAAAGAGAGAGATAGAGAGAAAGGAAGAGAGAAACTTTTTTTTACTTTTTCATCTGGCCTTTGTTTCTCTGACACTCAACTATGTAAGTGGTACTGGGATTTGAATGCCAGGCAATCACTCCAACCACTGAGCAACTGCTCCAGCCCTCTTTTGACCATTATTGGTTTTTTATTCATAAATTGCGGCAAGTGTAGGAAGCACTTTTTAAAAATATATTCTGGTCTAGTGTGGTGGTGCATCCCTATAATCCCAGTGACTCAGGAGGCTGAGGGAGGAGGATGGCAAATTGAAGGCCAGCCTCAACAAGTTAGTGAGATCCTAAGGAACTTAATGAAACCTTGTTTAAAGAAAAGGAGGAGCTGTGGATATGGCTCAGTGGTACACCCCAAAAAGTGTATTCTGAAAACTCATCTTTGCAAAAGCTATGTTTTTTGCACATGTTTTCTCCCAGTCTATGGTAAACCTATTCCTTTTCTTTTATATATATATTTTTTCTGCATGTAAAATACTGGATCTTGAACCCAAGTGTGGTTTACCACTCAGTTACACCCTCAGCCTTTCTTTAATTTTTTCTTTTGAGGCAGAGTCTCATTAAGTTGCTCAGGTTGGCCTTGAATTTGCAATTTTCCTGCCCCAGGCTCTCAGTCAGGCGTACACCGCTGTGCGCGGGGAGCCTATTCATCTCTATAATGGTGTCTTTGGATGAGCACAAGTCTTCGATTTGGATGAAGTGTGATTACCCTGTTTGAACATTTTTGTTTATGCTGTAGTTCCAGAGCAACTTGCACAACACGCAGTTGTCATTTCACATCCTAGGCGTAGGATAAGTCGGTAACCAGTGGAGAATCTTTAATGGCATCTTAGCTTCCCACCCTGAGAAGTTCCCAGGAGGAAGAAAGCCACCTGCCCGATAATCCTGTCTTCTACCTGATCTGCCAGGTGTCACCTCTCACATACCCCACCTAGCCCCGAGGGTGGCTGCGAGATTTAAACGAATGACACTTCAGCCATTTGACATGATGTGCTAAAAAAGAGGGAAATTTGCTGCTCCCACATCACGAAGCTACTGACCGAAGTTTTCTCTAGAACCTTTATATTTTCAGCTTTTACATTGAGGTCTATGATTCATCTAAATTAATATCTGGGAGGCTGGAGCGGTGGCTCAGTGGTTACCGCGCTTGCCTGGCGTGCGTGAGTACGTGAGTTCAAACCCCAGCACCACGGACACAACGAAGTCTCAGAGCAAGAAAACCACACGAAAAGCCAAATAAAATTGATTCCCTCCCTCTCCCTCTCTTTTTGTAAAAAAAAAAAACAAACAACCAAAAACCAGTTAAAAAATAATAAAACTGATTCTCTCTCTTTAAGAATGATGTCAGAGCAACAAAAGCCATGTGAAAAACTAAATAAAATCGATTCTCTCTTTCTCTCTCTCACTGTCCCTCTCTCTCGCTCTCTTAAATTTTTTTCCTTTATCTTTAAAAAAATACATTAATATCTGGCATGGCTTGATGGAGAGGTGGAACGTCATCTTTTTCCCCCATGGATCCTCAACTGTTCCACCACCATTTGATGAAAATGCTTTCCAGTGCAGACTGCTTCGGAACAGCTTTGACAAAGACCGAACCACAGGGTTAGGGTCACCTAAAACGTTGGAGCTTTGAACAAATGGAAACATACAATATCTGTTCTTTGCCTGATTCTTCCGCTGCCTGGACGTGGCACACCACAGTTTCCTCACCTCTTCTGCTGTCATCAAAGGTACCACAGCCACCGAGCCCTATCGCCTTGATGTTGGCCTTGGCCTGGCTCAGGTGGTGCTTGCCAGGCCTCCACCCACCAACCCTCTCCCTTCTCCCTCTCCAGGAGGGCAGACTTTCTACACCATCATCATTATTAGGGAGAGAGGGAGAGAGAGAGGGAAAGAGAGAAACAATCTTTATGTAGTTTTTCATGTGGCTTTCATTGCTCCAGTACTTCATTGTGCACATGGTGCTGGGGTTCGAACCCGTATCCTTGTGCGTGCCAGGCAACTGCTGAGCCATCACTCCATCCCCTATTATTATTTTTTTTTTTAAAGAGAGGGAACGAGAGTATCGACTTTATTTAGTTTTTCATCCGGTTTTCATCACTCTGACCCCCAGTTGTGCATGCGGTGTTGGGGTTCGAACCCGGGTCCTCTGCATGCCAGGCTAGTGCGATTCTGCTGGGCCTCTGCTCCAGCCCCTCTACATTTATTTTTTAATCAACGCATGTGTACTCATAGGTATTCACTCCATACTGTGAATTATAATCCAGTACTACTTTATGTATTTTTGTTGCTCAACTTGTTCCAGCTTTGGCCATCGGGAGGTCTCCAGCGTCCCTGGGCCATTTGTCTGTCCTTGTGGGTTCCCTCTGTGGTACGGCCACTGAAGTCCTGCTGACTTTATTAGCCCTAGCATGGGTGTTCGCAGTCTGTGCTGCGCGTGAGGGCTCGGGGGTCGTGTGGAGGTCCCGGCAGCATTCATAAGAAGCGTTCGTGTTCTTCCTTCCTGGGATCACTCTTGACACCGCACAGCTGCTTTTCCCATCCAGACTCGGTGCTTTGATTTTGCGAGTCAGAGAGACTGCAGGCCTCCCGTCCATCGCCCCACTGACGCCTCCCCTCGGGGAAAGACGGAGACCACTGGACGCCCAGCGAGTGCTTTCACATCCTTCCAAAGGAGAAACCATTCCAGGTTTGCTGATTTTTGGTCACTGTCCAGTGCCATCGGATTGTTATTTTTTTTTGGAGAGAGAGGGGGAGTGAGAGAGAGAAAGAATCAATTTTATTTAGTTTTGCATGTGGCTTTCGTTGCTCCCACACTTTATTGTGCGCGTGGTGCTGGGGTTTGAACCTGCATCCTCGCCCATGCCAAGCAAGCACCATAGCCACCGAGCCAAAGCTCCAGCCCGACTGTTATTTTTAATATATTCTGCAGAGTTTGTAGTTGCTTCTTAGGGAAGGTAGATTCAGCAAGAGGCACTCCTCTCTTTCCAGAACCACTGGTATGTTTTATTTATTTGTTTTATACCAGGAATTGAACCCACAGGTCCTTAACCACTGAGTCACATCCCCAACCCCCCCCCTTATTTTTTTAAAAAAAAATTTGAGACACGCAGGGTCTCACTAAGTTGCTCAGGGTCCTGCTAAGTTGCTGAGGTTGGCTTTGAACTTGGGGTGCTCCTGCCTCAGCCTCCTGAGCCTCTGGGATTACAGGCGCACACCACCATGCCCCGCAGCACATTTCACTTTTTTCCAACGTTATACTCTTCCACTTCATAGAAGAGACTTGAGCAGGGCTTTTGTATTCACAGGGCAGGGGGATCATGGAATCAATTCCCCAGGAGTTACCAAAGGATGGTTGTAATTTAAATATGTGCAGTTCATCGTGTGTCAGTTCTGCCACAATAAAGCTATGAAAAGTAAGGTTGTTGGGGTTCCTGACACAGCAGTAGAAGAGAGAGAGTCTCTGGGCTCAGATTAGCTGTGTGGGAACTGGGGGCTTTCTTCTCTGGGAGGGTCTCCTTCTGGCCAGTTTTCTGCAGATGGCTTCCGCTCTCTCGGTGACACAGGAAGTGATGTCATGGGCTGGGAGCGACAGGCTGGGGTGAGATGCAAGCAGCGGTCACTTCTGTGGCTTAGACACTGGGCTGCAGGGACAGGGTGGAGAGAGAGCAGCACCCTCACTCAGTTTCCCAATGGACTAAGTTCTTCCTTTTCTAAGAGGTGTCTCTCGAACCCGGGGACCTCAGTCGCCACCGATCACTCCCACAACAGCTGGCAGTGAAGCCTGGTTTCACCGCAGCCCCTTAGACTTTTTCTGCACTGAGAAGGTGTCTGTCATACTGGAGAGCTATAAAGGAGTGACAATTTCTCCATCCTCCCACCCCTTCCCAAGGGATAAAGGGAGGAGCTCTGGGAAGAGTCGGGAAGGTCTGAAATGGGAGAGTAGGCAAGTAAGTGGACTCCAAGTTGAGGCTGATTCTAGGCAGAAAAGAAGGGCCCGGTGGAGGCAGGAGGATCACAAGTTCGAGGCCAGCCTCAGCAATTTAGCAACATCGTATCTCAAAATAAAAAATAGAAAGGGATAGGGAGGTGGCTTTGTGGTAAAGCACCCCTGGGTTCAATCTCCAGTGCCAAATAAATAAAGCAGGGTTGTGAGTTTTCTCTAAAGTCGTGAGTCCCCATAATTCCACATGGGGACAGGCATTGAGTGGGTAAAGACCTGGATATTGCCAGACTGTCTTGTGAATAAGCAAATTAGGCAGTTGAGAGTGTACGTAAAAGACAGATTACAAGTGAGTGGGATTTAAGTTTGGAAAGGAGGAAAGTGAGGACCTGAGAGATTTGACAGATAATTCATTCATTTGTTCAATACTTTTTCTCAGCACCGGGGATGGAACCCATGGTCTTGCAGACGCAAGGCGAGTGCTCTACCACTGAGCTACATTCTCATTCCTCCTCCTCCTCCTTTTTTTTTTTTTTAAGAGAGAGGGATGGGGCTGGGACAGTGGCTCAGTGGTTACGCCGCTTGCCTGGCATGTGCGAGGATGCGAGTTCAAACCCCGCACCACACACACAATAAGGTGTCAGAGCAACAAAAGCCACGTGAAAAACTAATAAAATCGATTTTTTTCTCTCACTCACTGTCCCTCCCTTTAAAAAATTTTAAAAGTCCACTAATGAGAGTAGAAGGGAAGATGGAATCGAAGCATCGCCAGGTCCGAATCACCAGCAGATGCTAAAACAAGTGGGCACAGACTTGAAGAAGAACCGAGCACCGTTTCAATTCTCTCCTCAAAGCACCAAACAACACCACAGAGGGAAACAGTGACACAAAAGGGAAAATCTGCCCAACACCACGTTAACCAAGTGATGAAAGCTACCATTCCAGGTCATAGGATGTCATGTGCCTCCCGACAGGCGGCACCGAGCAGGGACACGGCATCACTTCCGTGGTATTTGGCAAAAACATGCGTAACTTGAATCTAATCAGGCGGAAACATCAGACAAGCCCCAGCTGGGGGCATTCTCCCAAATAACTGATCTCTACTCTCCAAAACACCAGTGTCGCTGGGTGTGGTGGTGCATGCCTGTAAATCCCAGTGACTCAGGAGGCCAAGGGAGGAGGATTGCAAGTTCAAGGCCAGCCTCAACAACTTAGCAAGGCCCGAAGCAACTTAAGAAGACCCTGTCTCAAAATATTTAAAAAAAAGAGAGAGAGAGACTAGATGTGGTTCGGTGCTTAAGCACCCCTGGGTTCAATTCCTGGTACCAAAAAAAAAAAAAAAATTAATGTCACAAAACAGAAGAATAACCGAGACTCTGTTCCAGGTGAAAGGAGACCAACCGGAAGGGGTGCATGACAGAATCTTTGGCTACAGATGATACTGACAAAATCTCAGTGAAGTTCACGACGAGATCATGTTCAGTGTTAATTTCCTCATCTTCATGAAAGAATCAAGAGACTGGGGTGTGGGTGATATGCGGGTAACAAAGGCTTAGGATCGAACGCATATCGTATTGCTTTTTGTTTTAAAGAGAGAGAGAGAGAATCTATTTAGTTTTTCATGTGGCTTAGGTTGCTCCGACACATCATGGTGCACGTGGTGCTGGGGTTTGAACCCGGGTCCTCGTGCTTGCCAGGCAAGCGCCGAAACCCCTGAGCCACCACTGCAGCCCCTCTTGTGTAATCTTAAGTTATGTCGAAAGTTTAAAAAAGAAAGAACGCATGGTAATACTCTACTAAACATAAATGTGAGGATTAAAGTATTTATATGTAAAACAGGGCAACGCCGGCGTCCTGGAAGTCTTGCTGTCTTTATTTTTATTTTAAGGGACAGGACCTTGCTGTGTTGTTCAGCATGGCCTTGAACTCCTGGGCTCCAGCGACCCTCCTGCCTCAGCCTCCCATGCAGCTGGGCTGCAGGCTGACACCACCGCAATTGACAAGTGCCATTATTTATTTTGACTTTGTGTCTCCTGAGACTTAAAGAAAGTAGATATTTGTCTACTAAATGCTCGCTCCATTTTTTTTCAAATTGCCATAGTTTGTACGTACCGGGTGCTATGTAGATATTGTGCTTGTATCGCTGGATGCTCAAAGCACTCTTTCGTATTTTTATTTTTTGGCACTTGGGGGTTGAACCCAGGGGTGCTGAACAACTGCCACCCATCCCCAGTCGTTTTCATTCTATTTTTATTTTATTTTATTTTTTCAGGGCTGAGGACCGAACTTGGGGGCCTTGCGCATGCTAGGCAAGCGCTCTGCCGCTGAGCTAAATCCCCAACCCCTATTCTATTTTTATTTTGAGACAGGGTCTTGCTAAATTGCTTAGGGTCTTGCTACGTTGCTGAGGCTGGCTTTGAACTTGTGATCCTCCTGCCTCAGCCTCCTGAGCCTCTGGGATTGCAGCTGCGTGCCACGGTGCCCAGTTCTGTGTTTTTGTTTTTTAACTTCTCTTCTGCCTATCTATGTCTGTTATTCCTTCTCATCTCTGGGCCTCTGACCTATCATTAACATACATTCAGTTGTCGGGCTACTGTGATCCTATGGCCTCAAGAATGTCATTTTAAAGTTCCCAGTGGGTGGAGTCAGCATGGTGTTTATGCTGGAATCAATCTCTCTCCTTGGCTTGCCTGAGATCAGGTAAGTCACGGGAAGAAGCCGGATGGGTGGGCCAGGTCCGCATTCATAGTCTGTACTTATTACCTGTGTGAACTGGGCAGGTGGCTTCTCTTCCGAGAGCCCTGTGTCTCATCTGTGTCACCACACGTGCTTTCTAAGGGGAGCAGGAGAGTGACGGAGACTGGGTCTTAACAGGGTGCCTGGGTAGAACCTGGAGCGATCAGCAACTGCTGCAATTTCTGAACCCTGCGTCTTCTGTTTCCTCCACTCGGATTGTGTCGTATTGCAACACTCAGAAGCAAGATCAGGTTCAAGCTACTGAGTTGGAAATCTCCAGGGCGAAAGTTTACAACCATCCGATATCATGACCCAGGACCAAAACCCACTTGGTGTGTGTGCTAATGGGCTTTTTCTTCTTGAGTGAGTGATGTGAGGAATCTGATAAAAATCGTTTCAAATGCACAGAGAATGCTCTTGCTTTTATCACGTCGTTAGGAAGCTATCCAAAAACACCCCAGCCTCCCCCTTGGAGAGAATAATTTCTGGGACTTTGAAAAGCAATCTCTAGGTTGGGCAGGACCATAGAAATTTCCGCCGTGACGTGAGTGTCTGACAGTCTGCGCTGTCCAGTGTGGTAGCCATGCACGTATGCGGGTGTTGAGCCCTTGAAAAGGACCAGCGAACAACACTGAAGTCTTAATTTAGTGACAATTAACTGATGGAGCTGCACGTGGCTTGTGGCCACCATGTTGAACAGTGCGGTTCTGGGTGGACAGGCACGTTGTCCTCTTATCACTGGGTTCCATGAGTGAACAGTGGTCCCTGATTTGGGATCCAAGTGTTGATATCATTTCTCTACAACTACGCAAGACTGTTCTTGGGAACTAGTCTATGATTTTTTTTTTTTTGGTACCCGGGATTGAGCTCAGGGCAACTTAATCACTGAACCACATCCCCAGAACCCCCCCTTTTTTTTAAGAAAGAGGGAGAGAGTGAGACAGAGAGAGAAAGAGAGAATCCATTTTTATTCATTTTTTTCCATCTGGTTTTTGTTTCCCCAACACTCAGCTGTGCACGTGGTGCTGGGGTTTGAACCCTGGTCCTTGCGCATGCCAGGCAAGCGCTCTATCTGCTGAGCCACAGCTCCAGCCCCTCCACAGCCCTTTTTTATATTTTATTTTGAGACAACATCTCGCCAAGCTGCTTAGGGCCTCGCTAAGTTGCTGAGGCCGGCTTTGAACTTGCAGTCCTGCCTCAGCCTCCCGAGCTGTTGGGATGACAGGTGTGTGCCACCGCGCTCGGCTAGTTTATGTTTTTTCCTAGCTGCATGACCGTGGACTGGTCATTTCTTTTCCTGGAGCCTCAGCTTTCTAATCTCTTAAATTGGGAGTAGTAACATACCTTTTGTAGGATGTTATGAGGTTCGGCTAAAACCAAACCAGGTCCAACTTTTCCTGGCTGTTTGACTTTGGGATCACTGAAACAGAGGCTAGAGAAAGGAGAGGAAGGAGAAAGAGGAATTAAGTGAAGAGTAGGAGAATCAAGTCAGATGAAAAGCCACAGAGGGGAAAATCACAAAATCTCCGCCTTGTGTTTTCCCCAGGGTTTGAACTTTGAGGTCCACGTGTGAAAAACAAGATTTCAACATCAGGCAGGGCTTGTTGGGAACAAGGGACAGGGTAGCTTTGCTTAAACTGGCCTTCCTGGTTTCTGTTCTTCCCAGGTGTGTGTTTTTAATGAAGGGCTTATTTTATTTTATTTTATTTTTTAGTGTTGAGGTGGAACCTTGGACCTCACACATGTTAAGCAAGGACTCTACCACTGAGCACCATCCCAGCCCTTTTAATTTTTTTTTATTTTGAGACAAGGTCTCACTAAATTGCTAAGTCCTCACTGAGTTGTTGAGGCTGGCCTTGAGTTTACGATCCTCCTGCCTCAGCCTCCCATGTAGCTGGGATTACAGGTGTGTGCCACTGTACCTGGCTAAAATTTAATTGTATAAGAAATCTATCAATACCTTCTTGCTGTGAAACATTTTTAAAAATACAGAGAGCAAAAAGTCATTTTGAGGATGGGGCCATCAACCTGTTGCACAGGGGAAATTTGGAAGGGAATTTGGAAGCGTCTTTCAAAATGATAAATGCACACCCCCCCTTTTTTTTAAGAGGGAGAGAGAAAGAGAGACTCGATTTTTATTAATTCTTTCATCTGGCCTCCATTTCTCAGACTCTTAGTTGTCTATGTGGTGCTGGGGTTTGAACCCAGGTCTTGAGCATGCCAGGCAAGTGCTCTAACTGCTGAGCCACCACTCCAGCCCAGCACATGACTTCTGACTGGGCAATCAATTTTCCTCCCAGGGATTTGTCTTACAGGCATTGAGTCACACTGCTGACGTGAAGTCTGCTCAAGGATGTTAATAGTAGTAGTGTTTATAACAGCAAACAACAGCTACCATAACAAAAAACAAATATTCCAATCTCCAAGCGCCAAAACAAAAACGCTCCCCTCCAAAAAAACTAGAATAAGCTAGATAATCATCAGAAGGGGACTGAATAATTTAATGATGGTTCACTCAGACAATGTGATGCTTTATCAGCATTAAAAAAACATGACACATTTGCATTAATCTGGAAAGATCTGGAAAGATCTCGAAGATAATACTGTTTGAAAAAGGTAACATGTAGCCCAGTATGCCACCATTATGTAAAGGATGATCTCTGAATAAATGCTTCTGTAAGCCTAAAAATGTCAAGAAATCTCCATCAGGCAATAAATACCATCCTCTGGAGCTGAAATTGGGTGGCCATGGGATGGGGGTGCTGTCTGAATGCACCATCATTCAATTATCCCATCCCCTTCTGATGGACATCTTTTCCATCCTCCTTCTCTGTGCAACCTTGGACAAGTCATATGTCTTCTCTGAACCTCAGTTTCCCCATTTGGAAAGAGAGGGTCCCCAAGTGAGAGGCTGGTACCCTCCTTCCGGAGGAGAACTTTGGAGATGTCGCTAGAGAGAGCCTCCCCCGCACTCCCTCCGGGCCTGGGTCTTCACGGGCAGCTCACTCCAACTGCTTCACATGATGATGAAGAATCTGAAGCACTGGGGCGTGGTGGTGCTCGCCTGCAATCCCAGCATCACCGAGGCTGACGCAGCAGGATCGCAAGTTCAAGGTCAAACTGGGCAACCTAAGGAAAGGAGACCCTGTCTCAAAAAAAAAAAAAAAAAAGAAAAAAAGAAAAGAAAAGACGGAGGTAGAGCACCCCTGGGTTCAATACCTGGTACTGTAAATGCAAAATAAAATAAAATAAAACCAAACAGTCTGAGGTATCGGCAGCTCCAGGAGGATTGTCCCAATTCCTTGGAGATAGGATTTGTCCGTATCTTTTACCTGGAAGCGACCGTGGGACCCCCTGAGTATTCTTTCATCGTCTCCACTGAGACTGCTGGTGTGGGGGATCGTGGACCCCATGGGCTCTTGCTCACAAATAGCTCGCAATCCATGTAGGAGCCCCTCTCTCTTCTCCGTGCAGGGAGCCTCGGCGACTGGGTACAGATTCCAGCTCCTCCAAGGGCTGGTGGCTTTGGGCCAGGCCCAGGATCCTCCCATGCCTCAGTTTTCTCCTCTGTAACAGGGAAGCAATACTGGTCCCTCTTCGTAGGGCCGTGGTGAGGATGTATTCGTGCTCGATCTCAGGAGAGAGCTTTGCCTGATTTCTCAACGTTTCTCAAACCTGTTCCTTCCTTTCTGCGCCTGAGTCAGGCTCCCTCTTCTCTCGCTGGCTCCCCCTTCTCTCGCTGGCTCCCCATTCTTGCTGGGAGCCTTCACATGCAGCGGTGGCCTTTGCACCACACAGGTTCACCCGTAGCCTGAACTCCTGCACTCCAGGGAATAGGGAAGGATCTCTCTTTCCCAGGCCTCAAAGAAATGCGTGGCAGGGTGGCTTGGCAGGGCCAATGAATAAGAGCAGAAGTGACAAATATTGCTTCCGGGCGGAGGCATTTAGGAGCTAATGTGTGTGATGCTTGATTTTCTCTACCTCCGTTGACATGACTGTCAACCTTCCAGATGGTGGAGCTTTTGTCAGGGAGGGACCTAGAGTGAGAAGAGTCCTTGGGCTGGGAGGACAGCTCAGCGGTAGAGCACTTCCCTAGCATGCACAAGGCCCTAAGTTCCAGCCCCAGTGCCACAAAAACTATAAAGAAGCCAGGTTCAGTGGTAGAGCCCTATAATCCCTGCAGCTCAGGAGGCTGAGACAGGAGGATCACAAGTTCAAAGCCAGCCTCAGCAACTTAGCGAGGCCCTGAGCAACTTAGCAAGCCTCTGACTCTGAATAAAATATATAAAAGGGATGGAGATGTGGCTCAGTGATTGAGTGCCCATGAGTTCAATCCCTGGTAGAAAGAAAGAAAAAGAAAGAAGAAAGAAAGAAAGAAAGAAAAAAGAAAGAAGAAAGAAAGAAAGAAAGAGTTGTTATAGATCCATAGCAAACATCACACAAGCAAAGAATAAACCTTTGCTGTTTTAAGCCTTTGAATTCTGGAGCTGCTTGTCATAGCAGCATGACTCAGCCTATCCTGTCCTTCACTCGTTCTGCAATTGGAATCATTTGCAAATCTGGTCAAACCCTCCCTGTCTGGAATCTTTTTTGATACCCTAGCACTCTCTGAATAAGGTCCAAATGCCCCACCGTGGCTCAGGAGGCCACTAGGACCGTGCTTCCCTCACCCTGCTGACTGCTTCATGTTTATCGCCTCTGCCCTCTGTTTGCATTTACACCACGTCGCTCTGACCTTTCCCTGCTCCTTTTCCTGTGACCCTTCAGATCGCTGCATGTGCTGTTCCCTCCGCTCTTCCCTTGTCCTCTCTGCTCCATCTAGTTGACACACACTCCTTCAAAATCCAGCGTTCACAACTCTTCCTCGGGCAGCTTCCCCAAGTACCAATCAGCCACTGCCCTCTGTGCGTCTGACCACTTGGGACTATGGGTGTCCGGGAAATGAACCTGTCTGTGCCCCTGGACTTTGAGTCCCCGAGGTGGGGCTTTGTTAGCAGTAGCACCCAGCTCAGGGCTGGGCACCGATGAGGGTTTCACTGAGAGTTTATCCCGACTCACTTGTTAGTCATTCAATAAACGGATTTACTCATCACAGATTTCTGAGAAGAGAGGGTGCTGTCTCTTCCTCTCCCTCTTGACAGGTGTCCTCCAGAAGACCTGACAGTTGGCGTAATTCATTCCTGCATGGCAGTCCTATGCTATAAGAAAGCGGCTGTTTCTATGGAAAGTCCCAGAGAAATTTTTTTCTTGATTCTTCTAACCAATCCAATCCAAATTTCTTGACCGAATCAATACCCTCACCAACATTTTGTTTATTTTTGATTGGTTGATTGATTACCATACTTGGAATTGAACCCAGGGATGCTCTACCATTGAGCCACATCCCCAGCCCTTTTTATGTTGTATTTTTTTAAGAGAGAGGGACAGTGAGAGAGAGAGAGAGAGAGAGAGAGAGAATCAATTTTATTTAGTTTTCATGTGGCTTTTGTTGCTCTGACACTTTGTTGTGTATGTGCTGCTGGGGTTCGAACTCACATCCTTGCACATGCCGGATAGGCGCTGTAACCAACGAGCCACTGCTCCAGCCTCTTATGTTGCATTTTGAGACAGTGTCTTGCTAAGTTGCCAAGGCTGGCCTCAAACTTGTGATCCTCCTGCCTCAGCCTCCTGGGTTGCTGGGATTACAGGCATGCACTGTTTCCAGCTGGCTATATGTTAATTATTTCTTCAGTTTCACTCTCCACCTTTCTCTTGGGAGTATGATCATCCCTCTGGAGGCTCATCATAGACACTAAATTGGGTTTTTTTTTCTTTTTCTCTCTCTCTTTTTTTTTTTAGTGAGAGTGAGAAAAAGAATCAATTTTTATTCATTATTTCATCCAGTTTTTGGCTTTCCTCCACTTAGCTGTGTATGTGGTGCTGGGGATCAAACCTAGGTCCTCATGCATGCCAGGCAAGCGCTGTAACCACTGAGCCACCGCTCCAGCCCCTGCATTGAGCTTTCTTGACCTCTCTAGCTTCCTTTCCTGAGACCAATGGGGAACACTGGTGAGAGGCTTGGGCTGGCTGTGCCTTCCCACAGAAGGCCACAGGTCCTCCAGGAGCTCCTGTCCTGCACACCTGGGTTCTGATAATCGGCTCCTTCAGGCCTGGCGTGGAAAGAGTGACCACTTTTCCAGCGCTGGGTGCCACACCACCTTTTGTGGCTTCCCCACCAGCTGCCTCCACTCTTGTCTATTGAAACCCTTCGCGACT
Source organism: Aplodontia rufa (assembly GCA_004027875.1). NCBI lineage: Eukaryota > Metazoa > Chordata > Mammalia > Rodentia > Aplodontiidae > Aplodontia > Aplodontia rufa. The sequence continues at coordinate 35,336 of PVKS010018382.1, forward strand.
ACTCAGAGTCCCTTTGGGGATTGTTTCCTCCTGAGCCCCTGAGTGTCAGAGCAGCCAAAAGCATCTGAAAACTTCTAAAGCAATTGACAAACACTTTGTAAGAGAGAATCTCCTTAACCTACCTGGCCATCCTGCACAAAAACAGAGCCCTGGAGAGGTTTCGACGCTAGCTCTGAGTTTCTGAGTGAACAGAGGTCCCACCCAGTTCAAGCCCAAAGGTGTCTGAATCCCCAAAGCCTCCGGGAGTCTGGGGAAATGTAACCAAGTCCGGTTGGTGAGCGGAAAGCTCTCTCTAGTGGCGTGGAGGAGCATCGCAGGCTGAGAGCTTGGGTCCCCTTGCTGAGACCCTGGGGAAGTCCGGCCTCTGGCTACCACACGTCCACCAACATCTGGCCAAATCTCGCTACAGAGGCTCTGACAAACGGACTCTGCCTGGGTCTGCAGGAGGTCTCTTTAGAGAAGTGACGTTGGAGCAGAGCCTTAAAGGACAAGGATCAGGTATTAAAACCTAAGAGAGGAGGACACTGGGTGCAGCTTTATCTGGGAGGATTAGAGAGAGAAGCTTGGGGAAAGAGGTCAGGACCTACTCTGGGGAGAACTTTGACATTGGGACTTTGTTCTCCAGCGCAGTTTGGAGCTTGTGAACTTGTGGACCAAAAAGTTTCAAAGAGAGAATGGGAGAATCAGATATTTATTTAACAAAAACAACCAACCATTTTTAATGCATTTTAAAGACTTTTAATGAACTCCTCCTGTGTATCAGTGAATATTCTTGGCAGCATCTGGGACCCTCGGAGTCTAGAGTCATAAAAAGTCCCTAATAGAAGGAATGAACAAAATAAAAAATAATTGCTGGAACCACGCTCGGGGAAGGAACTGAGCTTCTGGGAGCGAAGTCAGAGTGGGTGGGGTTGTGGGTGACTCCAGAGCTACATGGGAAGACAGCAGAAAGTCTTCAGTCTTCAAATTATTATTAGTTTAACAATAAGTCATCTTTAATGTCTTCGCTGGGTGTTGTACAGACCTGTAATCCCAGTTACTCAAGAGGCTGGGGCAGGATCACAAGTTCATGGCCAGCCTGGGTAACTTAGGGAAACCGTGTGTCAAAATAAAAAAACATGAAAGGGCTGGAGATGTAGCTCAGTGGTAAAGCGCCCCTCCTGGGTTCAATCCAGAACAAAACAACCAATTAAAAATGGTTCTGTTGGGGCTGGAGCGGTGGCTCAGCAGTTATGGCGCTTGCCTGGCCTGTGCGAGGACCCAGGTTCGAACCCCAGCACCACGTACACAACAAAGTGTTGGAGCAACGAAAGCCACGTGAAAACTAAATAAAATTGATGCTCTCTCTCTCACTGTCCCTCTTTCTCTTAAAAAAAAAAAAGAAAGGTTAAGTCTTACATTCTGGGGATCTCAGGAGGGGATCCTACAGCAGAAATACCCAATTATGAAAAAAAATCACACAAATGTTTATGTACGCACCGGGACACAAACCTTTCGCACTTTCTCAGATCTGCTTGGCTACTTGCAGTCATCAAGCAAAAGAGAGGCTAGGAAACTCGCCCAAAGCCCGCAGTGGGTGAGGTATAAAGTCGGGATCTGAATCCTGGGCAGGCTGGCCTGAGGTCCGAACCGCTTTGCTCCGTTGCTTGAATAACCTTTTTGTAGGATTTTTTCCTAAGCCCATGCTTCCATTTTCTTTCTTTTTTTTTCAATGGCATTCTCGTGGACTTTGGGGGATTCTTCTGGAGTGGGATAACCTGTTGGACAGCAGATTGGTATCAGCCTCATCTTTCATGTAACCGTTATCAAAATTCAGAACTAAGTGAACCCGGCCACTTGGTCCTCTAGATCCAAAAGGTACCAGTTTCTAGCAAAGGATGTTAAAGTCCCAAGATGTGCGGGGAGGAGGTAAGGTGGGCCACACGCAGCCCTGTGGGGCAGGAGGACCCAAGCTGAGGAAGACAAGGAGGGAGAGGGCTACGTCCTTCGGCAGAGGAGGTGCAGGAGGGAAGCAGGACTGTTCTTAAAAATCCCGACACTCCAGGGGCTTCCCTTCTCATCGAGGGAAAGGTCATTCATTCCCGCACAAGGCCCTGAGGCTCTGGCCCCTGCTCCTCTCTGCTGTCCCCTCTGGCACTGCCTATGCCTCCACCGCCGCACCAGCCTCCCCTGGACCTCACCCACAGGCCATTTCCCTCCTGGGAAGCCCTCGCGGGCTCCTCCCTGGGTCTACAGCCCGTTATCCACAAGTGTGGAACCAACACAGGTGCTTGGTTTGCACCAGGACGGCTTTAAGCAGTTTATAGATCTTGATTAATCTCATTCTCCCTCCAGGTGACCTCTCCCTGTGTTATTTTTTTTGTTTGTTTATTTTTTTTTTGTTTTGTTTTTTTAAAGAGAGAGAGAGGGACAGGGAATGTGGTGCTGGGGTTCGAACCCACGTCCTCCCGCCTGCCAGGCAAGGGCCGTAACCGCTGAGCCACCGCTCCAGCCGCCTCCCTGTGATTTCCCCAGGCCATCCTACTTAAACAGCCCCCACCTTGCACCTGCACCGCACACCACCCCTCGATGCGTACCGACCTTCCTTCCTTCCTTCCTTCCTTCCTTCCTTCCTTCCTTCCTTCCTTCCAATACCGAGGAGTGAACCCAGGGATGCTTAACCGCTGAGCCACATCCTCAGGCTTTTTATTTTTTATTTTGAGACAGGGTCTCTCCAAGTTGCTTAGGGCCTCACTTAGGTGGCTGAGGCTGCCTCAGCCTCCCGAGCCACTGGGATTACAGGAGTGCCGGCCCTACATTGATCTAGAACATATATTTAGCTTTGCCGTGTTTGTTATATTCTTAAATTCTGCTGTGTCCATGGGACAGCGATGGGCATTTGGAAAGCTCTGTGAATTTTTTTGTTTTAGTTTCATCACGGAAATTGTACTTGGACTCAGTCTTGCTGTAGAAATTCTAATGAAAGCCACTCAGGTAGGACAAAAATGAACGTTTCTCTTGTGGAGGTTTCCTGGGGTCCCCTTTTCCATCCATGAGAATTTTCCTCTTAGGACCCTGGAACAGGAAAGACAGAGCCTGCATTTCTTGAGTGCAAAATGCCAGCAATAAAGTAAAAACTGACACCAGGCCATCGCTGGGCCCCAGGCACTGTCTGCAGGCTTCCCAGATTTGAGCTCCCTGAACCACCACAATGTGAGATCCACGCTCCAGAGCGCCCGCCCGGGTCAGCTCCTAATCTGATCAGTGCCAGCCTCCCAGGCTCACCTCCTGCCGCTGTCCTGCCCGCTTTTCCCATTCCTGGCACTCACCAACCTCACGCCCACCTGGGGCCTTTGCACCCGAGCTCAGGGCTTCCCCTCTTGATCTGAGTGGGCCTCTTGGCCACCTCCTCAGAGCAGCCTCTCCCCAACTTCATTCACTTTGGGACACTTGTTGCTACCTGGAGTCACTTCCTCCATCTGTGGCATCTTGAACTTTGACTTCCTCCGTAGACAGGGCAACGGAAAGGGCATTAGGTTCACGAGTGATGGGACAATCCTGTTGGGATTTTCGACCTAAAATAGTGGCAGAGAGAGAATGTGTATTATTCAAGGCCAGTCATGGTGGTGCATGCCTGTAATACCAGCAGAGCTAGGGAGGCTGAGGCAGGAGGATTGTGAGTTGGAGGCCAACCTGGGCAACTTGGTGAGACCCTGACTCAAAATAAAAAAAAATAAAAAGAGCCAGGAATGTAGCTCAGTGGTAAAATGCCTCTGCGTTCAATCCCCAATACAAAAAAAAAAAAAAAAAAAAAAAAAGGAGTGCTTTCAGAAATAGCAGGGAATTACAAACCAAGATATGTGAGCCATAGGAACATCAGAAGAGGCTGGGTCAAGGGGATGCTTGCTTGCTTTCTTTCTTTCTTTCTTTCTTTCTTTCTTTCTTACTTCTTTCTTTATTTTTTAGAGAAAGAAGGACAGAGAGGGGGAAAGAATCAGTTTTTATTTAGTTTTTCATGTGGCTTTTGTTGCTCCAAGACTCCACTGTGTACGTGGTGCTGGGGTTTGAACTTGCATACTTGAGCACGCCAGACAAGCGTTGTAACCACTGAGCCACTGCTCCAGCCCAAGGGGATGCTTTTAAAAGAAAAAAATGTCAACATAAGCTGCTTTGAAGCAAACTGTTGGTTGCAGCAGCGTTGGCTTGTTGGTGGGGATGACGGCCATCGCTAGGCAACTGTAAGGGGCTTTCCTGGAACAGGGGCTGTGTTCCTGGGGCAATGTCCTCACAGAAGTGACCTCCCTGGAATTTTCACAGTTCCAGAGGCTGTGTAATGTTTCTCCTCACAGGTGCCTGCGTGTGTATATCTCGTGATAAGTCCCGTTGCAGGTGCGTGTGTGTCCATCTCTCGTGATAAGTCCCATTACAGGTGTGTGAGGGCTCCTTTTTCATGGCCTCCTCGCTTTGTTTTGTTAGGGTTTGACTCCATTTCGATATTGATAACTTCCACAGGTCACAACTGCTATAACCCCATTCTACCAAGAAGGAATCTAAAACACAGAAAGCTTAAGTCACTCAGCAGACAAAGAGTAGAGATGGCTTCAGGATTTGACGGGGGAGCTACAGGTTTTTTGTAGCAGTTAGCTACGATAATGCTGTGGAACAAAGCAGCCCTGCACTGTTGCATTTGCTTAGCTCATGAATTTGCAGGTGGGAAATTTACCCAGGCCTTGGCTGGATGACTCTTCTGGGCTCAGCTGTGCTTGCTCAAGTGTCTGGGGCCTGCTGTTAGCTGATCCAGCTTGGCTGTGGTGAGTGGAGCAACTTTGATGTGTTCCATCTTCCAAGCTCTCCTGGGCTTCTTCTCCTAGATGTGCCACGGTCCAAGTGGAAATGTAGAAGGCCCCTCCACGGGGGCCCAGGCTTAGAATCAG
>PVKS010018383.1:0-40218 GCA_004027875.1 Aplodontia rufa
AATTGTTTCACCATTCATTCAGTGCAACTCTTTTCATCATCTACTTGATGACAGATGCTGTGTTAGGCGCTTGCAGTAGACAAAGGTCTGGAAAATAAGGTCGTTCCCTGCTTTCACTAAAGTGAAAGTCAGGCCTGTAACCCAGAAAACTACCCAATGCAGGCCTTAACATATGATAAAGGCTGTTTCAGGAGAAGGACAGGTTGCTGTGGGTGCTGTATCAAGAGTGTCTCACTCCTTATCAGGGTCAGGAAGGACTTTCTAGACAAAACCTTACTTGAGCAAACCCTGGAAGGAGTTTGGTGCCTGTATGGGACCAGTGACTATGTCAAATGAAGAACTGGCCAGGCAAAGACACAGAGGATGATTTTTCAGACAGAGTAAGCTTCGCATGTGAAGATCTGTAATGAAAGAGCACAGCCAATTACAGAAGCAAAAACAAATTTGATATGTCTGTGGGGCAGAACCCCAAGGGGCTGACATGTGGAGAAGCATGTGTCAATGGACTGGCAGAAGGAACACATTAGCCTACTTCAATTTCAACCATCCTCAACTAAATCAAGAGCTATGACATTGACGTCCATAGTACAGAACACTAAAGAGATAGAAGATGCTTCATAAAAAATTATGGAAATATTTCATTAAAAGTTATGAAATATTTATAGGTTTATCAGCTCAAAAATATTTTCTTCTCTGACTCAGAAGAAACATTAGATATGTCCTTGAGGGAAAAAAGTTCTTAAGAGGATATATATATTAGCCAGTTTTCTATTACTATAACAAAATACCTGAGAGATTCAACTTAAAGAAGAAAAAGTTTATTTTGGCTCATTGCTGTGGAGGTTTCAGTTCATGGCCCATTGGTCTCATTGCTTTTGGGCCTGTGACAAGACAATACATCATGGGTTAAGCTTGAAAACTGTTATATAGAGGGTGTCTTAAGCACCCTGTGAGTAATGCAATCTTTAAAGACTACAGCCTTCCCAGCCCACTGTTCAAACATGGTTAGCTCCCATTTAGAAACCACCTAGTGTTTCTCTGGATAGTGATGTCACACTTTCACAAACGGAGCTCACAGTCTTGGAAAGGAGATGTGCTATATACATGGGGAGAAAATTCAACCAAACGCAACGAGTGATAAAGGACAAAGCAGTAGGCACCTCAGGAGAATGGGAAATGCATTCTAACTTCAGAGTTATCACATCAATCATCAAGGTATGTTTGGAGGTTAGCCTTTAAAAAAAGGAATAAAGGTTTTAAGAAAGTTCAGATGTGGTACGTAGTGAGTATGCATGTGCCGTATGTGTAATATGTGTAGTGTAGGTAGTATGCGTGGCATGTGTGCTATGTGTAGCATGCATGGTATGTAATTCGTAGTACATGTGCTAAGTACTAGTCTTCTAAGCACCTTTGCCCAGTAACAGATCCAGCCTCTGGCCACAGAGAGGAGCATGTGATCTGACTTGAATTATTGTCATAGTTCCAGAATTTTTTGGATTTGTAAAACAAAACTCCTTATTTTAGTGTCTGCTCACAGATTAAATGACATAATTCCTAATACCCCTGCAGCCATACCCCAACTGTGTGGAGAAGCTGGTCTTAGAGATTAAAGTCAGCAGACACAACACATGAGGAAAGAAGACTGAGAATCTCAGTGCACCTGAGCTGATCATCTGGAGGCCACACCCACCCTCAACTTCAGAATTTCTCAAACGCAAAGGATCTTCTTTCTCTTCCTATGCATCTTACCACCAGATACCCCCTGCTTTCCTATATAATCTGCATCACATTGCCCGGTCCAATCATTCACTTAGAAAACTAGGAGCTCTTCAGATTTTCCATTGCCATCCCCACCTCACCAAACCCAGGTGACCTGGCCCTTGTCTCCTTTTGTGATACTTACTTTTTATTTGCATGACCAAAATACTTGCTCATGGTATAATATACAAAATTGGGTAATCAGGCATATAACAAAAGTTTGCAGGCTTCAAAGTCCTCCTTTCCCCTCTTCGGTTTTCTCCCCAAAAACATTCTTTTTCACACATTTCACTATTTCTATTGCTGTTTACATCTATAGATGTTTGCCTCCTTCCCTCTCTGTGGAGGGTTCGCCCTCTGCTCTGTATTTTTACAGAACACACCTTATCCAGGCATACATCTTATTCTGGAATGAGCTTCTCGTGCTTCTGTGTCCATAGGGAGAGCTCTGAATCATTCATCTTTCCCAACTGCTTCAGGGCCCGGACCTCCTGGAGGCGGCTATGGAAATATTCCAGCTATTTCTCTCTTTCCTCTCCACCTTCTAATCCTCAGGACTAAGCTCTAGCCCTCAAACTAACTTCACTAAGGGTTGAACTAAGTCTCTAGGGGTTAAAGCCACACACAAGGGGTAGTCCAGCATGGGTCTGTGAGGCAGAAGAGCTAAACTCGCAGATGTGGTCTGCTCTCGTGTCCTGTGGGTGTCCAGCCCTCCGAGCCCTGTCTGAAAGCTCCTCACGTGATGGCATCTAGGGATGCATGTTTCTGATTGTCTGACTGGCCTCATCAACCAAGACACGGTTTCCTTCATCATGATTATCCAAATGTGATTGCTGTTTTTTCATGAAACTAAAAAGGGGAACGGACAGGAGAGAATAATTTGTGAAATACTTAGAAATACCAAAGACAACATTTTTTTGTTGTTGTGTTGTTTTTTGTATGTATAGTCTTGTTCTGGACCTAAGAGAAGATAAAATCAGGTCAGAAATATCTGCTGCTATGGGAAAAAGGGGAAACGAGAACCAGTCACAGAGGCTATGAAATAAAAAGGGAAACAGGAATAGAGGGTTTCCTTCTGCAAGGCCAGCCCAGCCTCTCCATCTCTTCCCTCATGGCCACATCCTGGATAGGACCTGGACAATGAGAAGCCCGCTGACTCCATCACCTGAGAAAGTCTACATGCAAATTCTCACCAAGTTCTTGAGGTACCTGTGGTTCATGTTACAAAGAACGAGAAAAAGCTAAACTTAGGGAGTTTGCAAGCACAGTTGGCAATTCGGCTGCCATGTTAGTCCTTTTGTCTATGAGAAAATGATTTCAAAGTTCTGAAGTACAGACTTGAAAATGAACATTTAGACCACAGCTTGTTCGCAAATTCAAGCTAGGCTGTGCTTCACTCCTGTTGCTAACTGAAAAATCTCAGGCTATGAATGTGAACAATTGTGCTTCCTTCCAAACTAGCAATCTTGAAACATGGTTCAAATTTGAGCCAAATTGAGAAAATCTCTTCTAATACTCCCATGAATCCCTTTACATAAAAAATAAAGACATATACTCAAAATTTAGCCACGCTTTAGAGACATCACATTCTCCAAGAATAACACCATAGAACCCCAAAGTGCAAACCCCAAGGTATAATTTCTGAAGAGCTTTTTATGTCTGAGATTAATAAAGTTGTTGCCTAATATATTGACAGCTATCCAGCTTATGTTGCATGAAATATCAAAAGCCACAAGAAGCAATTGTTCCTGGTTCCGGAGTCCTCCTGTGAACAACACCTCACACTCCGCCACCAAAGGTTTATGAGTCTTCTTTTCTAGGACAAAATAAAAATCTTATCTTTTGATGCTAAATCATTGCTGAATTCAAAAATGTAAGTGGAAACCTTCCTCCATTCAGCTAACCCTCGGTTTACCACATATGTGAGGTCTCTCTTCCAAGAGGTCCCTTGTCCGCCATCTTCAACCCCAACTGAACTATCTACCTTCTGGCTCTTTCACTCCCTCATCTTCTGTCCAAGGGGACCTTTAACTAGTGCAAGGAGACGCACTTCCTTTACTTTCTCTGCAATGAGAACTTTTTGTTTTCACTCTTGGGGAACTGAATCAACGTTCTCTGTAATTCTGGATTTGTTTGTTATTACAGTAGCTCCTGACATTTCAGGCACAACACGTGACAGTGGGTATCCTCAGAGGGAAAAACAAAGTTACAAGTTCCATCCTTTAAAGCTTCCTATCCTCTCAAGGTTCTGCCACCCATTCTTCCTCTAGCTAAGTAGATCACATGGGCAGATGTGCTTCCTCCCTGCCTATTTCTCTCCGCATCTGCAAAATAAGTGCAGAGAGGGACACTCGAGATTTCCTTTCCTTCTGCACTGCTCTGGAACCACATGATGTTAGCTGCCTTTTCAACTTGCTAGAATAACTTTTTAATTACTTCCCATTATCCACCCATTATCCAATTTGATGAAATAATTAAATAATTAGAAGTTGACTAAACTTATATAAAATGTGTGCACATAATTAGCCATCTTTTCTTTTACCACAAGCACATAATGTCTAATTACAGAATGAAACCCATTTCTGCTGTTGTTACTCTCTTTCTCTTCTTTTTGAGCCACAAGGGACAAAAAAATGCAACTGCCTATGTGTTTTTATCCACACTTGCTTTCCAAACAGGCCGGTCTGTCTTGTGTTGCCATCATTGTCATTGTAATAGCCAGAGGCACGGTGGCCAACCTTGACTATGATGTCATCGGTAACACTTTGTACTGTCTTTTTGCAAGAACTCTTTAACTGGCATTGCTTTGTGGCAAACATCAAACTCCATCTGTCACTGTAACTGTATTCTGTCTTCCACTTACTTATTTTTTGAAGGAAAGTGAGAAAGAGAAAGAATCAATTTTATTTATTTCATCTTATTTTTGTTTCTCCTCCACTTAGTTGTATATGTGGTGCTAGGATTTGAACCCAGGTCCTCGTGCAAGCCAGGCAAGTGCTCGGCCACTGAGCCACCTTTCCAGCCCTTCCACTTACTTATTGTAACATCTCTAGATTGATTTCTTTTTTTAAGAGTGAGGGACAGTGAAAGAGAGAGAAGAAATCAATTCTACTTAGTTTTTTTATGTGTCTTTCATTGCCCTGACACTTTGTTGTGTACATGGTGCTGGGGTTCAAACCCACATCCTCATGCATGCCAGGCAAGTGCTGTAACCACTGAGCCACCTCTCCAACCCCAGATTGAAAGCTTTTTAAAGGTAGGACCAAAAGCTAATTCATTTTCCTACTTTTCTCACACAAAATACACTCTTTTGGTTTAACTATGGAATATATATTGAATGCAAGAATAAATGAATGAGTGATTTGTGGGAAATAGGCTGTGAAAGTGTCAAGCGAAAAGAATTCCCAAAATTCTGAGAACCCCTTGGCAGTTTCTTGAAGAAAATTGTTGTAACCAGATGTCTTGATGGCTTGCACCACTGATGCTACCATTCTGGAGTCTAAGCAACTAAATACTTCCAATTTGGCTACCTAAGTATGTCAGGACTGTGACATGTTGACTTACATCCATATGTTGTAGGTTTCTTTTTTCAGATCATTATCTAGAAAAGGTGCCTCTGAGAAAATCAGGATGGTGTTGTCTAAAAACCAAAAAGAGGCATTAAAATTGCAGTCAGCACCGTAGAAGCCTAACTGTCACCAAGAAGCAATCCAGTGTAGGAAAAGAATACGGGATTTGGAATCCAACATGACTTAAGCTCTTGTTTCTACCTTCACTAACAGCCTGACTTCAGCAGATCACTTGGTATTTTTCACTTAGCATTTTTTACTCGGAAAATGGGGAAAACAATAACATCTGCCTTACGGAGATGTTAACAAATAAAGTAAGAGTTTATATCTACGATGCCTAAGACTGTATATCCTTGCAGAGAACAGACCCTTGATAAATTTCTTCCCCCTATTGTCAACTTTGTTTTAAGCACATTTTTTGCTCCAAGCCTACAGAGACATGAAGTTTAGTGTTTTTTATTTCTCTCCACTTAGTGAATAAAACGGTTCGGGGACACCACATTGCACAATCCCAGAAGCGAGGCAGAAAGGCAGCCCTGCAGCTGATGTTCCTGTTACAGGCATGAGACATCATTTCCTGATAAAAATTTACTTAGTATATCTACATGTAAGGCTGCAACCAACAGAATTTCACTGGCAGAGATAGTGTGGTATGGATAACCCAATCATTCTCGAAGTTATTAAATCACCAGGGAATCATAAATCTACCTATCTGTATCTTCCAAGCAAAGGAAATTATAGAAAGCCTGTATAATAGAAATACTAGCAATATATAGCAAGTTAAAGTTTATGTGCATCAGTGGGTGAAATTTGGAGATGATGGAGATTCAGTGGAAAATTAAATCACTCACAAATACTCAAAGTAAAAAAATAAATATATGTATATATGTATGCATGTGTGTGGATTATAGTGAGGCAAACAACTATATATATATATATATATAGTTGTTTGCCTCACTATAATCACAGTAAACACAGTCTGAAGCCCAGAAACTCCAGCTTATTACTCTAGTCATTGCTACATGCTGTATTAAAAATTCTCTATGGAAACAGAACCATTCAGATATAGTAGGGAGAGAGTGAGAAGGAGTTAAGAGAAACAGAGAGAGAAGAGAGGGAAATATGTGTTTTAGAGAAACAGCTCATATAATTATGGAGACTGACTTGCAATCCTGAAATCTGTAAGGCAAGTTCAGAAATTTCCTAAGAGTTGGTATTCTGCTTTTGAATCCAAATTCTAAAGGGTAGCAGGCCTTTAGAAATTTCAAGCAGGCCTTCTATATTTCAATCTTGAAGCAGAGTTTCTTTTTCTTCAGGAAACCTCAGTTTTTACTCAAATCTTTCAATAGATTGGATGAGGCCTACTCATACTATGGAGGGATCTGTGTTAGTCAAAGTTCACTGATTCAAATAATCACATCTTTAAAATGCCTTCATGACAATATCTAGACTTATTTGGAACTAAATAACAGGGCAATATAGCTTAGAAAAGTTGACACATAAAAATTAACCATGAAACATCTTTCATTTAAACAAATGTGCTTGCTTTTCTTCATACTCTCATCATACGGAATTTTCCAGAGTTTCTGTGAAACTTTCTACATATTATTTTTCCTAAAATTCAAAGTGATCGTTTTTAGCACAAGGACTAAACTGTTTGTAAATAAAGTAGTTCCTTTCACCTGTCATATTTTATTACACAGATAAAAAGACAAGTATTTAGCTTCATCATAGCTCATCTGTCCCATGTTCAACTCAAGATCAGAAAGGGTTTTTATTTTGGAATTAACAAAGTGAAAGCAAATAACTTTTTTTTTTTTTTTTAAAGAGAAAGGGACAGTGAGTAAGAGAGAGAGAGAGAATCAATTTCATTCAGTTTTCCATGTGGCTATTGTTGCTCCAAGACTTGATTGTGTATGCGGTGCTGGGGTGTGAGCTCACATACTCATGCATGCCAGGCAGCGCTATAACCGCTGAGCCACTGCTCCAGACCACAAATAAACTTTTTAAATTCATACTTGCCAATGTATCCTCTTGACTAACATATTTCAATTTAAAGACCCTCTTTATCATTAAAATAAATGTAGGTTGTACATCCTGAATTCAAACCTCCAATATCTGAAATGTTCCAAAATCTGTAACTATTTGAGCGCCAACGTGATATTACAAGTGGAAAATTCCACACTTGGCCTCAAGTAACAGGTGACAGTCAAAGCAGAGACACACACACACACAGAATCCCAAAATTCATAAAATTGAATGAAACAAATTGATCCCAAACATTTCAGGTAAGAGGTACTCAACCTATATTACGTTGCTTGTAGAACAGCAACTAGTTTTGCTATTTTATTAGTTCACATATCAAAAGATTGTCCCGCTGACAATTTGGCTGATTTTTTTGTCAAAAAAACAAAAATCAGATGAAAAAAATTAATTGATTCTCTCTCTCTCTCTCTCTCTCTCTCAATAGAAAGAATCAATTTTACAGGTTAGGAAACTGGGGGTAGAAATTCACATCCATTGGGCCTTTGAGAAAATAAAATATTTAAGAGGCAAGAAAAAGAAAACAACACCATATGCAAAAATTAGCATAGAAGATTAAAGACAAAACTAAGCTTCAAATAGTGCCTGGAAAACACTTCAAATATAAGAATTGTTTTGCCCTGGAGAGTGTTCAGGCCTCTTCTTCGGGACCAGCTCACTAGAACAGCTTCCCAGAGTCCCCTGTTCCAGACCACCACCCTGTACCCAACCCGATCATCATGCCCCACTCCTGACTCTGCTTCAAATTCCTGCATGACCTTTGTTACCAGCTAATTTTATATTTGTTTTCAGTTGCTCATTGTTTAATTCCCCATTTAAGAGATTTTTATATTTTATTTATTGCCAAACCCCACTCCCCCCTAAGCATATAGGATACCTTGAATCAGTATTTCTTGAATGGAGGAAGGAAAGAAAAAAAGGAATGAATGCAAACTCTTGACCCATGAGGGAAACACATGGTAAACTCTTGTTACAGGATTTCTATACCAGTAATTCTTATTGTGGCGAGAATCGGAATCCCTTTGTGTAACTGATGAAAGCTAAGGATTATTTTCTAAAGGAAAAATTTACACATATGCCCAAATGACTGTGGCATGAAATTGTAGGGGTTTAACAACTAGGGCTTCTGGATGAAGATGTACTGTTTTATATCCTTCCACTTACTGATTTAGTTTTGAAGAATTTGACTTTTAAAAAAAAATTTATAGGTGCATTACAGATGCACATATTGAAGGGATTTGTTGTTACACATTCATTCATACATGCACACACTATAATTATTTATATGTATATATATATATATATATATATATATATATATATATATATATATTTAAAAGAGAGAAGGATAGTGAGAGAGAGGGAGAGAGAAAGAGAGTCAGTCTTATTTAGTTTTTCATGTGGCCTTCATTGCTCTGAGACTTTGCTGTGTATGTGCTGCTGGGATTCCGCACAACTTGCACCTGCCAGGCAAGTGCCGTAACCGCTGAGCCACCACTCCAGCCCCTATAACAATATATTTTGGCCCAATCTCCTCTCTAGAACTTCTCCCCCCATCCCCTTCTCCCTGTCCCTGATCCCTTTCCTCTACTGATCTCCCTTTCTTCCTCTCCTCTCCTATTCTCTTTCCTTTACTCTATTACACTTCCTTTAGTTCGTCAGTTAATTTGTATTTGATGGATTTTTGTATAATCTTGTCCTTCCCTCAACCTTTCCTTTATTTTACTCTAGCTTCCACATTTGGGAGAGAACATTCAACCTTTGAGTTTCTGTGTTTGGCTAATTTCACTTAGCATGATTTTCTCCATTTCCATCCATTTACCAGCAAGTACTGCAATTTCATTCTTTTCAATAGCTGAGTAGAACTCCATTGTATATGCCACAGTTTCTTGATCCATTCATCTACTGATGGGCATCTTGGTTGACTCCATAATTTAGCTATTGTGAATTGTGCTGCTATAAACATTGAAGTAGCTCTGCTTCTGTAATATACCTATTTTATATCTTCTGGGAAAATACCCAGAAATGGGTTAGCTGGGTCATACAGCAGTTCCATCCTTAATTTTTAAAGAATCTCCATTCTGCTTTCCAGAGGGATTGAACTAGTCAGCAGTCCCATCAACAATGTACAATATTTATTTTCTCCCCACAACCTCCCCAGTATCTGTTATTGATGATTGCATTCTTGATCTTTGCCAATCTGACAAGTGAGATGAAATCCTAATGTAGTTTTGATTCCCATTTCCCCAATTGCTAGAGATGTTGAACTTTTTTTCCCATATATTTATTGGCCTTTTGTGTTTCTTCCATTGAGAATTTTCTGGTTAGTTCTTTTGCCCATTTATTGATTGGATTATTTTGTTTTTTGGAGTTGAGATTTTTGAGTTATTTGTATATTCTGGATATTAGTCCTCTGTCAGAGAAGTAGCTGGCCATAATTTTTTTCCCATTCTATAAGCTCTCTCTTCACAGTCTTAATTGATTCCTTAGCTGTGCAGAAGTTTTTTACTTTAATGACATCCCACTTATTGATGCTTGGTTTTATTTCTTACACTTCAGGGGTTTTGTTAAGGGAAATCAGTATCAATTTCTTGAAGAAATGAAAGAAATGGACTTTTAAATCAAAAATACTCTGATTCCTCCAAAAACATTCTAGACATAAGAGCCATCAACTCTCCTGGTTTCAAAACAGGTGACATAATTACAGGACATCTTTATCCTTATCACACAAGAAAGCAAGTGTTATTTAAAAACAGCACACAAACATCAACAAGATACTTAAAATACTCAACTGTAATCTGTTGTCTGGTGTTGACAGTTCCAAAAGACGTATCCAGTAAAAGGAAAAAAATGGTAAATTAAAACTACAGAATTGAAAAGATACTTGTGTATTTTTTGAGCACTTGCTATTTGGTACTTGCTGTTTCATAAGTGCCATCTTGTCCTTGTAGATTGCCTAGATGATTACAGAAGCCAGAAAGGCCATACACGGTGCCTCATCCCACATGACTTAAATGCTAAGTGCAATCATTTAGTATATCTGTGCCTTAACATAGCTATTTTTAACTCTGAAAACTGTTCTTATATGCATCATCTCATTGTCGTTTAATCTCACAACAGATCTATGACAAGGGGTGTTTTATTTGTAAAAAAAATTTGACAAGCAATAGAATGGGTTCAGGTCACTCATTCATTCTCAATAATTCCACAAAATATTTACTGAACTCCTACTAATAGAAAGTTCCCTGACTTGTTATCAAAAATGTGCAGTATTTGTGATGCACTTCTAGTATAAAAATCCAAATCAGTAAATATGTTTGGTTTAATTGCTTGGTTACCTTACAAACATTTTGTACGGAAAACATTAAGGCATACAGAAATAAAATAATAAATGCCCAAAACAATTCTGGGGGATTCTTTTGTTTCTACATGCAAATAAGAAGGGCTATTCATTTTGCTGGCTTACCATCGGTGATGGGCTGGGGGTGTCTTAGAAAGGTATGAGGCCTTTGAGACCCTCTTCTCATCCATGTGTAGAGCAGAGGTGTGCAGATAGATCTATCAGAGCTCTCGGAACTGACCTACTTGAGGCTTACTCTTCTTTAAATCCTCACAAAAGGAGGCATTTATAAAGAGTAAAGGCTCACTAAATATTAATTTGTTTGATTGGTATCCAAATTTTTGGTTTTTCTGTGATTGTGCAATAGTGTTGTATACATTAAGGACAATTTCTCTTTTTCACAGCAATGATTTTGGTGTGATTTTCTTTTTCTTTGCTAACAAAATCGGTAAACCAGCTCCCAATACACCAGCCCATCATTTCAGGATCTGATTACAGCTAAGGTACCAGTTAAAGCCTCAGTCACAAATGTTTCCAGTCAAACTAAAATAATGTATTCTTTAAAACATGACATTCTGAATTGAATTTATTTTTAATCATTTTCTAACACATCCTGTCTCACTTCACTTACCACAAGCCTGGGATTGGATCAGATTATCATCCCTGTTTCCATGAGGTGGATTGTGAGGGCCAGACTGGCCAAGTGACTTCTCTAAGATGAAAAACAACTTGTGACCAACTGCAGCCAGTCTAACTTCTGTTGCACCAAACCACCTGCAAAGGCAATGCTGGGGCAACTCTGAGGTTACCTGTCAATTTGTCCAAGATTTTAAGTTCCTCTAGCTATTCTGTCTACTAGTAATACTGGAGTATGCCACTGCAACAAACGAACGGGGATCAATTAATATTAGTGGAACAAAAGAACAAATGAATGATGCCTAATAGGCCAAAAAGCATATATAATTACTATTATGGGAAAGCATTTCCTTTCAGGAAATTTATGTCATTAGCAGTAGAAAGAACGGAACTAACTTCTTAACACTGAGGAACTCTTGCCTAATTTAATAATTTAGTTAATATGATATTATGTTTTCCTTTGTTGCTCTGAACCAGGTTCTGTCAAATATCAGCAATGCTATCCTTTCTAGTCTTGTTTGGCCAAAATTGATAAAAAGGTATCCTGGCTGGGCATACACCTGTAATTCCAGCAACTCAGGAGATTGAGACAGGAGGATCACAAGTTCAAGGCCAGCCTCAGCAATTTAGTGAATCCCTTGGCAACTTTGTGAGACCTCATCTCAAAATTTAAAAAAATTTAAAAAGGCCTGGGAATATGGGCTCAGTGGTAGAGTGACCTGGGGTTCAATACCTCATATAAAAAAAGAAGAAGAAGAAAAAGAATTCTGATGGTAAAATTATATGTACATATTGCCATATAAATTTAGAAATTCAGATTTCTTAATTTTATCTCATTGTCCTAGATTCTATGATATACACACAGTAGAACTGGACAATGTAGATAGGCATCAGAATCTGGTTCCCTTATTTTTCCATCTATTCATAATTTGTGATGCTAATGTGATTATCAAATCAAATGAAGGCAATAAAAAATAATTACCGCATACAAATCTCCTAGAATATATTGTTACTCTGCTTCATGACCTTTGAAAATATTGGACCAATTATTTTACATAACTACAAGTGAATTCATCCTCAATTACAAATTACGCAATGCATTATTTTGAAATGTGGCAGATAATAAGTAATCTAATTTCAAAATAATCCTAATTGAATCAGAAATATCTTTACTTGAGCCCAGAGACCATATTGTGCATATCTAATGTGTATTATGGAAATAATATCCACATTCTGCTTTTTTTCCTATGTCTTACCTTTGTGAGCTGCATGATTGAGATTTTAATGTAGCAGAACTATAAAGAAATGAAGTACTCTTGTAACATTCTAGAATTCAGTTCTGTTCCTAAAATATTGTCAAGGAAATATTGTACTAAATCTTCATTTTATTTCTGTTTTTTTCTTTTCTTTGAGGAAAAAGTTTTTAATCTCTGTCTTTGGCTGAAGAAAATTGATTTTGGTTTGGATTTGTTTGTATTTTGGATTTTGTCTCCTTTAGCTGATTATTAGTAAACCACTGGTTTTTGCTCAATTATTTTTGTATCTCAACTATTCTAGGAGGAAAATGACACATTTGACACCAGCCCTAATGTTTTGATTTGGTTTTCCTAGCAATAGCGTAGCAATAGCATCATTTATGTTTAGGTGGCATACTACCTACCATTTGCAAATTTTTTAATGTTGCTTATCACAGCAACACTGCAAGTGCTGCTGTTATTCTCATTTTATAGGCAAATAAGATGCAGTTGAAGCCAAGAGGATGCAGTTCCAAGCGACAGAACTGGTATCCAAACCCAAGCTTCTGATCACTCCAGGTCTTTTTCTACACACAACAGATCCCATGATAAAGCCCTTGGCGCAGCTGTGTGCGCCAACATTGTTACTTAACCTTGACTCTTTATCTCAGTAAGGTCTCTGTAGTTATAAATCTAACAATAAAGCATGAGCTAACAGAACAGAACTAGCTTTAACTAGCTTAAGCTGTCTCCTACAGGGAGAAAAGCTGAGCTTCTCCTTTTGGAAGTTAAAATGACTTCCCCTGGAATTGTCAACGTTCTTCGTTGAAGCGTTCAAATGGTTTAGCAAGTTTCACAACACATATTGATGCATAACAACTTCTACCATTGTAATTTTACCTTCTGTCTCAATAATAAATCATACTATCTCAACTTTAGGACTGGGGATATGTTTGAAAAAATAAGCTTTAGTAAAGGCTCTACTTCCCAGGACTTTAGCACATAATGGAATATGTTGCATAGATGTAGATGAATGGTCTCCAGCTCGTATTAGAAGATGTAGAAGGAAAACAACTCCCTTGGTTTTTAGTTTCACAAGATGAGCCTTTGGACACATGTACTCCTTCCAATTTTTGCAAGGATTCTGAACATTGTATCTTTACTTTTCCCAGTTAAAATTAAAGAATAAGGGCTGGAAAGGTGGCCCAGTGGTAGAGTGCTTGCCAGGCATGTGTGAGGATCCAGGTTTGATCCCCAGTATCACATACACAACTCAGTCGAGGAGAAACAAAAACCAGATGAAAGAAAAAAATAGCTCTCTTTCTCTCTCTTTAGAAAAACTTAAAGTACAACATGTTAAAAACTGTTACCTTCATAAATGAAGGTTTGAATTAACTTTTCATAATTTTCAAAATGGCCGTTTCTGAAAGCTCTCTTCTCTTCTCAAAAAAATCAAGTTGTTTTGAAATTAATAAAGTCATAATTAAGCATGTCTTAGCATAGGACCAAGGAACAATGGTTGATGAGTTTTTCTTCTTTATATTGTCAACCACCGGTAGCAGATTTTATATAACATTGGCAAACAATGTGGTTCTGAGATTCTGTGGAATAACAGATCATGTTTGGCTTGAAACCTCTGTTAGTGGTTTCTGCAGGGCAGAATACGTGATATTCATTATGCTACGCTTCTTCAGGGCTATTTTTATAGAGAACAGGGGCTTCCATCCAAGGGATGTCTTTATCATTAAAAAGAGAAAAAGGCTGTTGGTTTCGCACATGCTCCCAGAAACCTCCACAAGGATTTAGATGGCACGCTTAACTCTCAACTGTCTTTCACCTATACCAGAAAGTCCCATGCCTTGATATAAAGATGAACTGATCTGGAAAAGATTGTCTTGGGTCTCACACTGTTTTCTCTACAAATAGTATTCCATGATAGAAAATATTGCTTGACATATCCTTGGCTTCCCTATCCTCTGAATATGATTCTCTTTCCCAAAAGTGAAAACTTTTAAAATCTTATTTTGAAAAATCAAGTTTATATTTAAACTCCAGTGAACTTTAGGCAGATTCTAAGTCCATTTGCCTGTTTCTGTCAATCACACTTGAGCATGCTCCTTTGCTCTTCCTCATTCAAGAGGCTTCTTAATTGTGAAAGGCCCCCAAGGTGCCATCTTGTTCTCTTCCCTATCTATAGGCTGTCTCTGAAAGATCTCATCCGACCGAGGGTTTTTAAAACACCTTGTAGGCTGATGATTCTAGAAAGTTTACCTATAGCTTGAGCCTGTCTTCTCAATCAATCCAGGTCTGTCTCTCCTTCTTGAGCCTAGCACAGCGATGACCAACTGGGGCCCCTAAACCAGACTTCCCATGGGCTAATTCAGAATCTCCCATTTATTATAACTTTGGCAGTGATTAATAGTAATCCCTACTTCCAACTAAAGTTGATAGGTATAAATTAGCTATTGTAATTAAAAGGGCTTAGAATAGTGCCCAACACATAGTACTCACCCATAAATAATACAGTTGCAATTATGACTTGACATCTCTGCTTGGACATCTAGTACAGCCTCACGTTTAACATGAAGAAAGCAGAACCATTGCTTTCTTTCCCACCCACCCACATTTTCATCCAGAGAAGCAACCTTGGATTCTCCTCATTCCAATAACACATCCAATCCATGCTCTGGTTAGTCCAGCTCACTTCGCCTACGAAATATCTCATGATAGTGTCCCCTTTTTTCTTATCCTTGGCCAGAGATGATTACTGTTTGTCTCCCACAAACCAGGTTTAAATCATAATTGTTTCTCAGTGTCCCAGCTGACCTCCTGCCCCCACAGTCCAGCCTCTGCACAGAGTAATCCTTCCTTCTAAGCATTAATCAGATCAAGATATTCTGCCTGCTTAAAACCTCCCAGCTGCTTCCCATTGCAACCAGCGTAAAATTCTCTCAAGTGTTTACACATCCAGCCTGTGCCCTGCTCCCTGACCTCCTTTCCCTTCATCCTTCTGCCCCATTCACTCTGCTACAGTAACTCTAGCCTTGTCCCTATTCTTGGTACATACCAGGGTCCTTTCCATCCCAAGGGCTCCTTGCCCCTGCTCTCACTGCTTCTCGCATATCTGTGCAGGGCTGTCTCCTTCTCATGGCTCAGATGACAGAGCAGATGCACCTTTTCTGGCCACCTTGGCTAAAGTCACCTCCCACCCCCTCACCAAGCACCCCTCACTTTCCCACTCTCAAACACATGGTTTTATTTTATGTCCTTGTAAACATGTGTCTGAATTTGGTATCCACTGATTTCTTTTCCATGTTATTAAATTCCCCTAAAGTTAGTTTCCTGAGAGGAGAGCCTTTTGCAGTACTTGAACATACTTGGACATACTTGGCACTCAGAGAAGTCACTTGAAAACTATTCTGCATCTAACTCTGGGCTTGCTACGATCTTACAATAAGTTTTCTTACTCTACGGTGGAGCCCAATGACATGAATGCATTTACAGATATCTGATGATTTGATGTTAAAGAGGAGAATAACTCACTTGAACAATTTAGGAACTCTCTACCATGCGTTCTATTTTATATACACTAAATAAAACCAAGTTCATTTTAAGAAATAACAAATTGTAACAATTGAAAGTGCCATTTTCTGCAGCAGCTGAAAATCCCTCTGAGTAATTTGAATATTCTTAGGATATTTTTATTCTGCATCACAAAGAAAAACATAATGGCACTAATACGAAAATGCTATTTGGGAAGAATTTATTCATGCACATGAGAGAGAATGAAAAACTACTTTGGGGGGTGGTACCAGGAATTGAGCTCAGGGACCCTTAACCTCTGAGCCACGTCCCCAACCCTTTTATTTTTTTAATTTTGAGCCAGGGTCTCACTAAGATGCTCAGGACCTCACAAGCTGCTGAGGCTGACTTTGAACTCATGATCCTACTGTCTGAGCCTACTGAGTCTCTGGGACTCCAGGCACATGCCACTGTGCCTAGCTGGAAAAATAATTTTTAAAGGTTTATAAGAAATAGTGTTAAGTGCTGTATGAAAATTTAAAATTTTTTAAATTAAATTCAGTTAGGTACTTTTTTAGAATCACAGTACTACAGAAATTCCATAGAGGTGCTTCAATCCATTCCTCCAGCTTAGAAAAGAATAAACAGAGATATCTCTCTTTTTCTTTTTTAACTTTTGGGCAGGAGATTCCAGTGTCCCAGAATCCCTCTTAAGCATCCATTTCAGCAGAAACTCAGCAAAGTAGAGAAAACATCACTTTTAAATTTATTAGTCCAGGTAAATTATCTTAGTTCTCTAAATATCAACTAAGCTGGGTTAATTGATAGGTTAATTAAACAACCCATAATTCACATCTCAGAGAAAAGGCCAAAGCAGGAAGAGCGGTCAACAGCGTCTACTTGGTGCTTCCAGCAGCTTCGAGGGTCCACTACGTGTACTCTGCTCCTTCTCTGACTTTCAGGGGTACTCCTTGAAACCAGACACGGGAAGCACAGCTCTGACCGTTCGTGGCTGGAGGTGCCACAGGAACAAACGTCTTGAAAGAAAGATCGCATTGTGCTCAGTACTTTGTACGCTAAGGCCAGAAAATCTGCTAATCTACTTTATGACAATTTCCAAAAATGGTTGAAATGAACTATTTTTTTTTAAAGTACCATTCAGGAAAAAAATGCAATTGACGTTCCATTCCCAAAAAGTTCTGTTTAATCAAGGTTTTACTATGTGTGATTGAGAGGTCATGAAAAATGCCGAGGCTGATTCATCGGTTCAAGGGAAAAGGGCTTTTTTATGAACGTTGAAGTCAAGCTATAGCATGGTGCAACTCTTCCTGCTCAGAAGTTATGCACATTGCCCCGTGTCACATTCTCAACCTGTTATGTCAAGGAGCAGACCAGCAGGAAGGAACAGGGCACGGAGCGCAGAACGTTAAAGCCACTTAAGACAAGCAGCAAGGGCCCAGTGCCAATATCAATATTGCATTCTTTTTGGTATGGAAAACATTTGAGCTTCTGAATTCATAGAAATTTCAAAAAAAAAAATAAATTGTATTTTAAAACAGAAAATGAAACATCCTGAGTTTCAATGTTTATGTCAAGTTTGGGGGCTTAGTGGCTTGCTTTTTCTTTTTCTTTTTTTCTTTTTTTTTTTTTCTGTTTCAGATTATTCAAGTATTTCTTTTGATGTTTCTGTCTGCATCACTTTTATTTAGAACATAGATATTTGGGGTTTGTGCTATATCTGAATGGTAGAACATGTGCTTAGCATGTACAAGGCCCTGGTTTCGATCACCAATATGCCCACCAGAAAAGTACATAAATATTTTAAATTTAAAGGCATTAATGAACAGAATTTGGCTCTGTGACAAAATCAAGCATATTGATTTCCCCCTTCTTTTATTTATTTATTTATTTTTATTATTATCATTTTTTTTCTTGAAACATGGTCTCACTAAGTTGCTGAAGCTGGCCTCAAACTGTGATCCTCCCTCTTCAGCCTCTCACATGGTGAGCCACCACACCCGGGAATGTTTTCCCCTTCATGATCCTCCATAGCAACAGCTGTCTAAACAAAATACGGCTCCTCATAACAACCAGTCCTCCACTTGGAAGTTGTTCTTTTCTCAACCTTCTTTAGAATGTTTCCTTATACTGAGCCAGATTTATTAAAGTACTAGTAGGTTTAGAATTCCTTCTCTATATACTTAGATCATGGCTTCATCACCTCAGATCTCTGAGCAAAAAGAATCTTACGAATGGGAATTGCTACCCACGCGAATGGTTTTCTCTTATCAATCACTATTTGCTACATACCAAGAAGAGCAGAGTGATTTCCATCACTTATAAAGCCTCTGTTTCATCATTGAGAGAGGGATATATTTTTGTATTACAGTAAAAATTATTTTTGCTAAAAAGTATATTTCAGAATTTTGCTCTACCCAGTGAAGTGCATGCCACTTCTGTTATTGGTAAATACTTGAAGCCTGTCTTTTCAAAGGCATAGTGTATAGGATTCCTGGGTGCTGCCCTGATCCTGACATATGGCAAGGTCCCCCATGTTACTGTGGGATCTAGTATCACACTGATGGATAAGATGCTGCAACAGAAATATCAAAGTGGCCAATCTTGCTTCTCATATAAAACCAAAAATTAAATTAAACAAGCATGTTTACAAACCACCAATCCATTTAATTTCCCAGCATAACCCCTATGAGAAC
The DNA here is from genome assembly GCA_004027875.1 of Aplodontia rufa. Classification (NCBI taxonomy): domain Eukaryota; kingdom Metazoa; phylum Chordata; class Mammalia; order Rodentia; family Aplodontiidae; genus Aplodontia; species Aplodontia rufa. The sequence continues at coordinate 18,818 of PVKS010018383.1, forward strand.
CTAGTTACTAAGAAGCTAGGGTAATAGAGGCCAGGAAACCACCAAACTCTCAGGCACCTGGCTCTGGGGATGTCATAGTGAGGGAGTGAACTCTTCTCCTGGCTCGTATCTCCTAGATACTTATTTTAAGCCTTTTTGGACAAATTCTTCTTTGATCATCTTTCCTTTTCATATCTGCCCATTATGTTTATTTTAACTTAATCTCAAGTGTGTAGGTATTTTTCAGAGGAGGTAAATTTACCTAGAAAGCTGACCTGTTGCTGAGCTCATGACACCTCTCATGTGAAGAAAGGCATTTGGAATCACTGTGCCCAGCTGTCATGCCACAGAGACTCTAAAGAAACATTAAACAGGCGAACAGGATGAAAGTAAAAAGGATGGTAGTGAAGGAAGGCAGATGGATGCAATCCTAACCAATGGCTGGACGGTCTCCCTAGTCGTTGCTATCTCGCACCTGTGGTGGGGCCTCCAGACAATGGGTAGGGAACACCACTGTCACACCTTGGGAAGATCCCTGGTTCCCAGCAAAGACCCAGAGGAAGCCAGCTGGTGATTGGCTCAGATGTGTTGGTAATTATAATTAAGATGTGCTCAGAGCTCACAGAAACCACACATTCTACTAAAATTGACAGAGATTCAACACATTTGTCACCTATTTCAGTGAGGTAGGCCTTTGTGTTCACACATATTGAGCTCAAGTCTAATAATCCAAACTACAAGTACGTAGTCTGACAAAGTTATATCTCAGCTAGATTTTCTGGTTTATTTTGGTATCAGATAAAAGTCAAACAGTTAAAGGAAAGAAATCAGTCTTGTCTTTAGACATTGGGCAACAAATCAATATTCCCTTCTCAATTTTGACTACAAACAGTGCCTGAGCATTCAATGTGGATATCAGTCAATAAGCATTTCTTACTGCACGAAAGATTCTACACTGATGTAGGGAGAACAAAAATAAAGAAAATATATACATAGTTCCTGTTCCTAAGACTCTTACCAGAGTTTATACTGAGAAACAACACATGATGTTGTAAGTATATAATAAGAATATACGTAAAATGATTTTATATATATATACATATATATATATATGTAAAATCCATATCAGAAAAATCTACAGTAGTAGTGGAAGCATTTTCTAATCATAGAACAGATAAAGGATCAAAAAATACCTAAACTCAAACCACCCCAGAATTCAGTAAAAAAGTAAAATCATAATTTCTTGAAATCCTTTCTTTATTCTAGGCCTGCTTGACTACAGTTTTGATGGGAAGAACCTTGATATGAATAGAACCTACCCCGGCTAGGTTGAAGTGATGGTGGATTGAACCAGTCTGGGAACGACTAGGATTCCATTGCTGTGTCCCAATAACTTCTAGGATCCACCTCCAGCCTTCATGGCTCTTCTTTTCATTCCAGTGATCTGTTCCAGTGCCATTTTAGGTGGATGTATATCTTGACCTGAAAACATTGGAAAGCTTTGTGAGACCAGCAAGTAGTGGAACATCCAGAGAGTAATACTTGTTTGAGGACACGGTCTAGAGAAAGGGCTTGAGGAGAAGGCGATCACTTGTTTGTTTCCTGATCGAAGCTGTCCTCAGCAATTCCAAGGCAGGAAGCAGCTGCTTCACTTTTTCCTCCAGGGCTGAGTTGTCTCTCACATATTATTCAAAGAATGAATTCAACGAATCCTGGTCAGTATGAATGATTCGATGGATAAAAGTCTTCCTCACCCCCTCCTGCTCACTCTTCAGCATTTTCCCATCTGGCTTCCCACCTTCCCCAAGTTTCCACACCTACCCCTGCTGAATGATTCAGCAACTTCCACAATGCTAGAGCAAATGATCACATCTTCATTTTCATCTTGCTTCATCAATGATGACTGTCCCTCTCATTTTTAAAATCTTTTCCTTCAACTTTTATGACATCGTGTTCTTCTGGTTTTGATCTCTTTCCTCTGTCTGATCCTCATCAGTTTATTCTGCTGTTACCTTCTTGATACCCACTCTCAAGGTCACTCCTTTCCCATCTCACACTCTTAAACTATAAGGTCTTATCTCCCTAGCATCAGATCCAACAAACTTGTATTTCAGCCCAGACTTCTGTTCCAAGCTATAGATGCTTGTACCCAATGGCTTAAAAATCCCACAATTTTTTCTATTTGAACTTGCACAAATCACATCAGTCATCCACTGAAAACCTGTGGAGAAATGATTAGCACTTAACAATGACTACAAGACTTAACAATGACTACAAGATCTTGCACAATGTCATCCCCCCCAGTTCTATAGCATCATCTCCTGTCATTCTTTCCATCACTCTTAGACTCCAGCCCCACAATCATATTTTCATATCATTAAATGAGCAAAGCCTGGGACTTTTACACATGCAGTAAAAGGGCCTTATTTGGGGCACACTTCCACCCATATTTCACCCACTTAATCTTCAGGTGTCAAATGAAATGGAACTTCTCAAGAAAAGCTAAGTGAAGTATAGTTTTTGAGTCTTTTAACTTTTTCTTCTAGAACTGTCCAAAGTTTATAATTGTCATTCATTTTATGAGGGTTTTTCTTTCTTTCTTTCTTTTTTTCTTTTGTACTTGTATTGGACCCAGAGTCATGCATCCACTGAGCCACACCCTCAGCTCTTTTTATTTTCTTTTATTGAGACAAGATCTCACTAAATTGCTTAGAGCCTCACTAAGTTGATGAGACTGGCTTTGAACTTGTGGTCCTCCTGCTTCAGCCTCCTGAGCTACTGGGATTACAGACTTGAGCCACCATACCCAGCTCATCTGATGAGTTGTTCAACATCACTTTCACCTCTGTGCTGTGAGCTCCAATTGGCCAGAGAATAGTAACCTACACTTATTCACCATTAAATATGTCCCAATGCCTGGCACAGTGCCTGATGCATAGTCAGGGCTCAGTATATATTTGGTGAATGGATAGGTGGGTAAAATGTAGGAAATTGAAAATGTTTTATGCCTTTGAAAGTGGGGACACAAAGCACTGGAAAAATATAATTACATTTATTTGTAAATACAGTGATTTCTATCTCAGGTCTGGAAATGGTCCGGCCCCATTTTCTGGCATTGTTCTTCAATGCCTCGCTGCACACCATGACACTGTAAGCCATCTCTTTTTCTCCTGAGTGCTCACAAAATCACCTGGGGTACAGCCATGTGCTGTAGCTCTTAATTAAACCAAACCAACGTCTTCTAGTTTGGAGCAGCAGCACCATCTGGGAACTTATAAAAGATATCAATTCTCAAGCTCCAGTCTAGACCTACTGATCTATAGAATTAGAAAACTCTGGGAGCAGAGCCAGAAAGTGATTCTGATACAAACTAAATCTTAAAACCCACTGATCTAGCTACCAGGGAAAGAAATGCCTGGGTGCCTCAGTGCTACCTTTTTATTACTTAGACATCACCAATATAGCAGGCTTTTTTAGTGGACTCAGTGCAGGAAAGACATTGGGACTCGATGTTGCTTAATTAATAAACTGGCTGCCTTCAGGGTGGAGAAAGTGGTAGGAGATTTATGAGTTTCGAATGGCAAGATGATATGCACAATTACGTGTACAGTAGTCCCCGTGTGATGTGTGCAAGGGACACATTCCAAGTCCATCAGTGAATATCTGAAACCCCCATGACAGCAAATCCTGCATCGATCTATATGTATCTATAGATATATAATGTATTCTTTTTTTACTAAGTTACTAGACAGGTGGGTAGCATATACAACATGGATACCTTAGACAAAAGATAATTTATATCCCTGGCAGGTCTGAGGGGGCCAGTGTGAGATTTCAAATGCTACTCAAAGTCAAAGCAGTGCACAATTTACACTTTATGAATTGTTTGTTTCTAAAATTTTTCATTTGATATTTTCAGGCCAAGGTTGACCACTAATAACAAACTACAGAAAGTAAAACCACAGATAAGGTGGAACTACTGTACTTTTCTGTAAGCCTTTGAATGTTCTTCTACAACAGTGTCTCAAACTCTTAAGTAGAGGTCACCTGATACTCAGGATTATGTTCCAAGTGCAAGCCTTCTTTAAGTAAATAGCTGAGACCTCTTACTGTCAAATGTAACTCTCAGCTTCTCTCTTGAATTGCTAGTGAAGCTTGCCTGTGAATGTCTTTCTCTCCTAGAGCTTGTATTTCATAATTTTCATTAAACTCCTCCATGCCATGCGATACTCTCTGTCATATAATATATTTAATGGTTGGTTGATAGAATCATTTTCTTTAATTTGGAATAAATATAAGACACTACATGTTTTCAAATGTGATGCAAGAGAACAATATTTTCCTTTAGTGTCCTTTTTTCCTGGATGGTATTAAGTCCTGGTTTTCATCCATGATACTGCCAAAGTTCTTTACTGTGAATTCTTTAATGTCCCTAGTATTTTCCAAAGATTTCCAGCAGCTGTTTGTCTTCACATGAAAGACTAATTGTTTACTGAAAATTGTCTCCTGACAGCCTGCTTCGCTTACATCTCTACCTTATGATCGGGTGCAGAAACCACCCACTCGTCAACCCTCTTTCATGTGGCAGAGCAGCATTTATGGCCCTCTGCAATTTTTCTGAGTGTGTATACAGAATTATTGTCCCAGAACATGTTTAAGTGTTTAGGAAGTGTTGTAGTGGTATTGTGCAGTTTAGTATGATTATGGGAAGGAATAAAAACGTTTTTCTATGTATTACCTTATCCCCTCCTGCCATACATAAAGCAACCCAACAGTCTCCTTAAGGGACGGGTCTGGTCTGAAAACCCAAGGCTCATTAGCCTCATGGCAGCCTCCTTCCCAGGTTTCCAGAACTCCAAACAGACCATAACAGCAACAACCCAACGCTGACCAATTTTTAAAATTTCCCTTTTCTTGTTTATTTCTTCCCAATTGTTTTATAAAATAATTGCTGCAAGTTACAGAGCTCTAGGAAGAAACACCTCTGTTATGGTCATTCTCCCAGTACCTCTGATACTGTGTCTGCATTCCACCTGATTCTTTTATAGGCCTGTGCAAAGTTCAAGAAATTCAAGACTTTCTTTAGCATTTAGTTTTTAAATAAATCAAGCATTTGGATTATCTTATGGCAAATAATCTCTACGCAACATCACCAAAGTATTGTGAAAGGCTATTTGATACTCCACCAGTCACCTTAAAAATATAGACACATCATTAGGAGCTCCACGTCAGGAACCATGCACCTAAATTTAAAAGTCAGCTCTGCTAACAACTAATAAAATAATCCTTATTAAACAAAAAAATAATAAGAAAGAAAATATATATGCATGCATATACCCAGATATGAGGGGAAGATCAAGACCTGAAAGTGTCAAGGAGATTACTATAAAACAGCAAAGAGACCAGGGGTAAGAGGGAAGAGAGCAGAGGAGAAGGGAAAGGAAGGATTCATGTGATCAAAATATGTTATTTGCCATGTACAAATATGTCACAATGAACCCATTATTATGTATGATAATATACATTTAATTATGTATAATTAAATGCACTAATAAAACATGGAGAACAATAAAAATGGATAAATAAACATAGACAAACATGTTGTACATCAAACAAAACACCTCTGAAATTTGCTAAGGAAAACACAAAGGCATTTGCATTTTTATTGCTAAATCCAAAATTTTTTAGTTTATTAAAGACTCTGCATCTGCCTGGTGTGAAATAAGACTCAACTCTGGAAAATAATAATAATCTTCCGTTTTTCATTTTGAAAGTAAAAGTACATCTTTTATGACTGACTTGGAAGTTGTGTACTTATTCAGATTAATGTGGAAAAGGAAAGTAACATAAAGCCATGTCATATTGATAAAGGTAGAGTTCATTCTAAGGTTACTCTTCAAAAATTTTAAGGAATATGTCCACTGCATGTTCCTTAATTATATGAGCTACTAAAAATCTTGAACTTATTTTGTATGTGTCTGTGTGTCCATGCATGTTATTTCTGGAGATTCCCTTATTAGCACATGTGAAAGATAACAGCAAAAACAATAAATTTTTTTTAAAAATTAAAGATGGCCAGACAGTACCACAAAACAGAGAAAAAGAAAGGATGGTTGTATCTTACTTTGAAGGAAAAATTTTTTTAAATCCAGCCTTATTGGTCAGAAACTTCATTAACTGTCCTTAAATCACAGACCTGTCCCCACCATGCTTGGTGACACCTTCTGGAAGACTTTAATTCAGCCAGGGAATTAAAGCCATGGAGACACTGAGATAAATTAGCTATCCCACATAGCATATAATCCAGATTGCTGGTCTGATTTACACTAACAGGGTACTGGGGAATCTATCCGTATGTTCAAAGTCTCAAAATCATATTTACTCTGTAATCAGAAAAATATTTATTTTCCAAAGAAGTAATACCACCAATTAGTGAACAGTCTGTGGGATACTTTATAGCATTACTATGAGGATTAAATAAAATAATATATGGACATAATAACAATAAGGTATTCACATTACTGTATTACCTTATCTCTGTGTATTTATAAATGTTATGAATGCCATGTGCCTATTTATGTACATGTTAATATTCATTAAAAAATATGAGTGCCTTAAAGGTAAAAATCAATTTTTATTATTCTAATTATCCTAATTTTACTGAACAGCTACAGGGAAGCTCAATAAATATAAATTATTCAGTGGCTGCCATCAACCTAAGCAGAATGCTTCAAAGAATGATGAAAGAGAATTGTAACAAAGAGTATTATTGGCCTGCTTGCTGCCTGTTTCCGTTTGGTCTGCTATTTGATTTTAGCAGGAGAAATTTGTGGTTCTTTAGATCAGGGATAAAATTATGTCACTGAATCATAACTGTCTTCCAAAGAAATTTTATGACATCTAATTCCATAGGGAATAAGATAAATTTTGGTTTGATCATAGCTCTGCAGATGTGAATGAAAGGTAGTCACAGGTCCTTGTTTAAATCTATAGGTAAATGTATTAGTTGTTACTGAATAACAGATTACCCCACTGCTTGGAAACTTCAAACAACAACACGACGGTCTCATTCAGCTTCTGTGGGTCAGCTCAGAAGGAGCTTAAGGTGGTTCTGGCTGAACGTCTCCCATGAGGTTGCGGAGAGGTATCTACAGCCGTGACCAGCCCTGGAGGGTCTGTTTTTCAAATGGCTCATTCACGAGGCAGTCAGCAGAAAGGCCTCACTGCCTTGCTTCTTGAACCACATAGTGTTGCTCCAGTACCCTCAGGACACACAGCAGCTAGTTTTCCACAGAGCCAGCCTCCCAAGGGAGAGAGCAAAAAGAGACTGGTGGACTTGTATGATTATGTCGAAAGTCCCATGTGATCACTTCTGTCAGTCTATTGGGGAGAGAATCAGGCCCAACTTTTAAAGGGAGGAACATCAAAAAATTTGTGGATATATTCTACAAGCATCCCAGCAAGCTAAATGGATATTGCCATTTCCAGATGGTAAAGACAGATTGTTACTTCCTTGAACTCATATGGTTCCAATTTGGCTAAGCATTTTACTGACAGATTCTTCCAAGAGAAAAGCACAGACATTTCAGCACAGTTTAAGAATTATTTAAAAGTTCAAATTTTATAGAGACAAGTTCAAACTTTATAACTAAGAAAACTACGACCTCAAGTGTTTAACTAAACTTCTTAAAGCTATGAAACTAGATCTGAAATCTCCAAATGCCCAGTTTAAATCCTAAAGTGATTTAATTGTAAGTTAGAATGTTAGATCTATATGAAATCCGTAGTTATAATCAACTTCAGTACAATAGCTTTTGCCTACCAAAGTAAGAAAGTTTGATAGGGATACAAACAGGAAAAGATACTTTAGGCTTTGCATTCAAGTGACTTGCACTTTACAGCAAAAAACTTTCATGCGTAAAACTAAAACGACTAAGACTGTATTGTTTGCTTATTTTAGCAACAGATATTTGGTTGTGTTTCAAAGTTAAAATGATCAAAGGTATTTAATAACAATGGATACTAGTTAGAATAGTCAGTAGATAATATCTTGAATGTTTTGATCAACAAATTAAAGCATTTTACAAAAAAATTAATTTATTTTCTGTTCTGAATTTTTTTGTTGTAAAGGAAAATGTATTATAGTTCTTGAAATAAAAGTACATGTGTTCAAAAGATTGATGAAGGAAGGGGCTGGAGCGGTGGCTCAGTGGTTATGGCGCTTGCCTGGCATGCGCGAGGATGTAGGTTCAAACCCCAGCACCGTGTACACAATGAAGTGTCAGAACAATGAAGGCCAAATGAAAAACTAAATAAAATTGATTCTCTCTTTCTCTCTCTCCCTCTCACTGTCCCTCTGTCTTCAAGAAAAAAAAAAGAATGATGAAATAATGCATTTGAATAGATTTTTCAGGCCTATGTCAACAAATCTCTAATTTCTCTTAATTTTCTAGTTCTCAAGGTTCTCAGGGTAGAGAATGCTTAGAAAAGTATCATTGGTTAATAGAATTTTGACCCAAATGTTAATGCAACTATTTGTATGAATTAAAAATAGACTTAAAAGATCGCATTACATATTGACTAAATTCCTATAAAAATACATAAAAATAGGTCACCTAATAACTGGACTATGTGGATGTACAATAAATCATTATCAAGAGAAGTTATAAATAATAATTTTAAAAGTGTATATGTTTCTACTGAAAAAACAATGATAGAGGTATTGGAAGGCCCTCCAGATTTCTGAGAACTGGATGAATTATGTCCCTGACTCATACCTCCTAGGATGGTGACTTCCTACAAAGGAAGGATGTTAATGCTTAATGGGAAGTGGAAGGATCTCATTAAAGAAGTGACAGTCTCCTTGTTGCTAAATTGCATTAAGCAGCTTAGATGTCGCATTTTGCAATCACTTTGTAGTCTCCATTTCTTTTGTTAACTATTTCCTTACTTGGCAGATGGGTCAATAAACCTGAATATTTTTTTCTTTTGTTTTTAAATTAGTGCATTATATTTTTACATAAATGTGGGGCTCATTTTGATATACTCATAGATGCAGATAACATAATTTGCTCCATTTCAATCCCTAGAACCAACCAATTCCCTCTCTTCCTCCGAGCTCTTGATCCTCTTTATCTACTCAATTGGTCTTCCTTCCATTAATTTATCTTTTAATTGGTGCACTATGGTTATACATAAAAGTTGAATTCCTTGTGATGTGTTCGTACATGCACATGATATAGTTTGGTCAATTTCATTCCACAGTAGTGCCTCTTTCCCATCTCTCCTCCCTTCCCTTTGATCCTTTTCATCAACTCCACTGTTCTACTTTCCTGAGATTCCCCCACCCCCTGCTTTTAATTCCTTAAATCTCTCTAGCTTCCAAGTGTGAGAGAAAATATTTGACCCTTGATTTTCTGAGTTTGGCTTATTTCACATAGCATAATATATTCCAGCTCCATCTATTTACCAGCAAATGACATAATTTCATTTCTCTGTATGGCTGGATAAAAGTCCTTTATGTGTATATACCATATTTGCTTTATCCATTCATCTATTGAGGGAATACCTAGGCTGGTCATATAACTTGACTATTGTGAATTGAGCTGCTATAAACACTGATATGCATGTATCACTACAGAGTGCTGATTTTAGTTATTCTGGATAAATATCAAAGGGTGTAACAGTTGGATCATATTGTGGTTTCATTCCTAGTCTTTTCAAGAATTGCTGTTTTCCAAAGCGGTTGTGCCATCAACAGCACATGAGTAGCGTATCTTTCCCCCTACATCCTCACCAGCATTTACTGTTATTTGTATTCTTGATGATTGCTATTCTAACGGCAATAAGATGAAGTCTCGGGATAGTTTGATTTGCATTTCTCTGATTGCTAAAGATATTGAACATTTTTTCATATATTTGTTGACCATTTGCTTTTCTTCTTTTGAGAAATGTCTGCTTACTTCATTTGCCCATTTACTCATTTGTTGATTGGATTGTTTATCTTTTTAATATTTTTTTAGCTCATTATTTATTCTGAATGTTGATCCCCTGCCAGAGGAGTACCTGGCAAACATTTTCTCCCATTCTGGAGGCTCTCTCTTCACACTCTTGTTTCCTTTGCTATGTGGAGGGTTTTAAATTTGAAACGACCTCAAATCTTGAGTCTTAGTTTTATTTCTTGAGTTTTAGCGGTCTTGTTACGGAAGCCCGTGTCTGTGCCAATACGTTGGAGTGTTAAGCCTGTGTTTTCTTCTAGCAGTTGCAGTGTTTCTGGTCTAATTCCTAGGCCATGGATCCACTTTGAGTTGATTTCTGCGCAGGGTAAGAGGGATCTAATTTCATTCTTCTACATATGGAAGTTTATTTTCCCCAGCACCATTTGTGTAAAAGATTTTCTTTTCTCCAGTGCATGTTTTTAGCACCTTTGTCAAGGATCAGATGATTGTATCTATGTGGATTCATCTTTGTGTCTTCTATTCTGTTCCGTTAACTTCCTTTCTCTTTTTATGCCTGTACCGTGCTGTTTTTGTTACTATACCTCTGTAGTATAATTTGAGATCTAGCATTGTGGTGCCTCCTCCATTGACCTTCTTGCTCAGGATTGCTTTGGCTATTCTGGGTCTCTTATTCTTCATATGAATTTTAGATCTGTTATTTCTAATTCTGTGAAGAACATCACTGATATTCTAATGAGTATCACACTGAATCTAAATACCACCTTTGGTAATATGGCCATCTTGAAAATATTAATTCTGCCTGTTCAAGAATATAGGAGAGCTTTCCATCTTCAAAGGTCTTTTCCAATTTTTTTCTAAACCTGAATACTTTTTTAAAATGTATTATTCTTTTCTGATACTGGATTTTGTATTTTAAGTAATTGAAATTTTATCAGTTTTATAGGTTTGGAATTTTTTGTAGTTCTTAAAAAGGAAAAAAGTCATTGTTTTTATGTGCTTATTTTTAAATATTCTATCAAATAATTTTTGATAATTACAGAAAATATATAATTGGGTGATTTAAACTCAATCCAAAGTTTGGAGATACAACAAGAGAATCCAAATTTCTCATAATGATGAGTTGATAGACAAGTTTAATCCATCTCATAGAAGAAATTAGGTGGCCAAATATTCCAAATGGAATAGTAGCAAGAAACTGAAGGTAATAACAGACTATCTTATTGACATTTAGAACTAGAATTGATTTGACATAGTATTCATGTAGTCATTGAGAAGCTAAACCAATGTTTTGTCAAGCATGGAAGTAAAGTCATAGAATTAAGATACTGACCGGACTTGGGTGGGGAGAAGCAGACAATGATGGAACAGTTGCAAAGGGAGTAGTGTTTGCAAACTTTCTTTGCCAATGCTGGGGGATTGTTTTTTAATTATAGTGTAAAGTTGCTCCTTAGGGCCAGGTATCTTTCATATGTACTGACTACATTACCTTCACTTTTTATTATTTTTTTTTAATTTTGCCAATGTGCTCATAATCAATAAAGCTAATTAGCTTTCAGCTTAAAGAAAGGTACATCCATTAAGGTATTTGTATGATAGAATATGGTTTGATAAAGGCTTTACGTGTTGAAATTTAATCCCCATTGTGAAGTGTGAAGAGGGTGGAAACTTAATCCAATTATGGAGTTTGGAGGTGGAACCTTCGGAAAGTGATTAAGATTAAATAATGTCATTAGGGTAGAACCCCAGGATTGAATCCCTTTATAAGAAAAGGGAGAGAGACCAGAAGACACACACATATACATGTGTGCTCCCTGTTTCTTGCCATCTCAGGATTCTGCCAGCACAAAGGCTATCCCAGATGTGGCCCCTAGACCTTACCTTCCAAAACTATGAGCTAAAATAAACCTCTTTTCCTTATAAAATAGCCTGCCTCCAACATTTTTTTATAGTAACCAAAACGTGGATGAATATACGTATAAATAGGTCCTTTAGCATCACTGTGAAGGAGTAGAATTGCCAGACTTGCAAACACTAGCTCCACTGTAACTATTCCTTGTCAGTGCCAAGATTAGGAGTTTACCTCACTTAATTGTGTTTCTCTGGAGGAGAGACATCGCATGAGGCTAACCTTCAGAGCACCCACACTGTCCCATAAAAGTGTGTAAATGTTTTCTAGAATAGTCATAGAAGGAAAGATACCTTCTTTTGTTCTGGTAGGTATACTCTTCAAGGTGTGCTAGCCGAGGACTGAGATATAGAAAAGGAAAATGTGCCCAGGGGTAAACTTTGTGTTAAAAGTTCACTGCTGCTTTAAAGGTCATGCTCATTAGGCATCTCAGGGACAATTTTTACTTTATTTTGTTTCCAGCAATTGAAAACAATACCACTATCGTTTTTTTTTAATGTTAGATTTTTTTAAGTTTTTTTTTTTTTTTTAAGAAAGAAGGACAGTGAGAGAGAGAGAGACAGACAGAATCAATCTTTATTGAGTTTTTCATATGGCTTTTATTGCTCTGACACTTAGTTGTGTATGTGGGTGCTGGGGTTCGAGCCCGTGCACTTGCGCATGCCAGGCAAGCGCTGTAACCGCCGAGCCACCGCTCCAGCCCCCAATATCACTATCTTTGACATCTAAGTTCTTTTATTTCTATTTTTATCCATAGTACAAAGAAAGGAATATGCCAGTCCAAGAGAGGCTGTGTAAAGCTGAGGTTGGGAACAGGGGTTCCACTCAGGTTAAAAATCCTAATTCACGTCTTGGCTGGACCATTTTCTAATGGTGAGGCCATCGTCAAGGAAGTTATCTTGTCTCTATGTGACTTGGTTTTCTTATCTATAAAATGAAACAGAAAGAGTACCTGTGAGGTAGTATGATACTAGTTAAAATGAGCCAGTTACATCTCATTAGAATTCTGACTTTCAAGAATGCCTGATATACAGTAAGTGTCCAGTGTCACCTCTTAGTAAATATCACCTATCCCCTAACCAGTGAAGCACTTTGTCATCATTTTGCTCTGTTATTTGCAGAAAGCTGGCCCCTTTGATTATTGTAACTGAATTCTTTCATGACCAAAGCGTCTCTCTCTGACTTTCCTTTCTCAGCCCTTTTCCCACTCTTCTCAACCTCTACCTGCCCTTACAATTGGTCCTAATTCAAAAGTCTCCCCGCTCTTCTGCACAGTAGCCCACCCCCAACCCCACTTATCTGTAGGGTGTACATTCCAAGATCCTAGTGGATGCCTGAAATCATGGAAACACACACACACACACACACACACACACACAGAGGCATACACACGTGCCCATGTTATAAGGTTCAATTTAGGTATAGTAAGAGATTAACAATGACTAATAATAGAACAAGTTCTTAGAAGATTCTTACAACAAATCCTTGCAAACTCACATAAAACTATTTTTTCTTAAGTTGAAGACTCTGACCTTTTTATTTAAAGGAAGCACTTCATGAATTCTCTTTGACGTATCCAAATGATAATGCTTTAGAAGCATTATTAAATATAAAAGGATTACTTTTGAACACAACACAAGAAGCCCTGTGATCCTGTGACCTTTGATCTGATAACTGAGACTGCTACTAAGTGCTAACGAGCAGGAAGCATATACAGAATGGATACAATGGACAAACGTATAATTCACATCCCAGGCAAGACAGAGACTTGATGGAATAGAATGGTACAAGATTTTATCACACTACTCAAACATTATGCAACTTAAACTTATTAACTGCTTATTTCTAGAATTTTCATTTAATATTTTCATATCATGATTAACCTTGGGTAATTGAAACCTTAAAAAGTGAAATCAAGAAGGACTGGGGCTGGAGAGGTGGCTGGGTGGTTACAGCACTTGCCTGGCATGTGTGAGTACATGGGTTCAAACCCCAGCACCACGTACACAACTAAGTGCCAGAGCAATGAAAGCCATGTGAAAAACTCAATAAAAAATGATTCTCTCTCTCTCTCTCTCTCTCTCACTGTCCTCTCTTAAAAAAAAAAAAAAGAAGAAGGATTGTACCCTACCCTGTCCCCACTTGACCCCTCTCAATGCATCAGTGCCTTTAAACCTGGCCCTCCCTCTCCCTTCCCAGCTTTTCTCCAGACACCACATATAGCCCAAGATAGACACTGACATGACTGCATCAGCGATGCTGGTCAGAAGGATTGAACATGATCATCTCCACCTTTTCTCCTAAGGTGCTAATTTATTTTATTTTCTCCTTATCTCCCATCTTTTACTCTGCTTTTGATAAATATTTGCTGAAAATACATTTTGTAAAAAGTTTAGTTAACACTGAAGTCAAAATTTCAAAAATTATACGTAAATTTTGTTTAACTATGCCCTGCGTATAAAGTCTTTCTTTTTATGGTTTTTTTTTGTTTGTTTCTTTGTTTTCTGGCTTGCTTTTGGTGGGTTTTTTAATTTGGGTTTCTTTTGTTGCTATTGTTGTTTGTGTTTTTGGTATTGGGGATCAAAACCAGGGGAGCTTTACCACTTAGCTGTATTACCAATCCTTTTTATTTTTTTTATTTTGAAACAGGGTCTCACTAAGTTGCTGTACCTCGCCTTGAACTTATGATCCTCCTGCCTCATATCCTAAGCCCCTGAGATTACAGGCACGCACCAGCATGGCCAGATTTCTTTTATGCTTGGTGCACAAACACACTTCATGGATTTACTACAGAAAATTATTATACAATTTGGATACTAATGATTTCATACTTATTAATTGGTAATCCTCCCAATCTATATTTATAAATAAAAATGTGACTTATTGCTAATATCATTTCTTAATCCTCCTCTACTTGATGATTTCAATCCTTTCACCATTAGCCTAAGCTGAAAATATGTCAGTGCCATAAATTATATTCCACAGAAGACTAATAATTCATTGACCCATTTTGAAATGCAATTTTCTGGGACTAAGACATATTTGAAGGATGCATCAGGTCATTAAGAAGTTTTTGCTTATTACAATCATGCCTCCATATAAATCTGAATTGTAGGAGGACAGAGACAGAGAGGGAATTTCCATGCAGGGTTTGTCAACTATAGATCCAATAGAAAATAGAAGGAACACTGGAAATAGAATAATTTGAGGAGGGATTGGTTATATAGGCACCATTTACAAAGGTAACAGATAGGAGACATAGCAGGGAGAACAGCATTAACCAGAAATTTAGTAACAGCTGATCCATGATCACTCCAAGGCAATGACCAGAAAAGGAAGCTATTATCACAACCTCTAAGGAACGAGTCTGCTGCCTTAAGAATAGTAACGAAAGGTGCTTAAGGTAAAAGGCAGAACCGGTTCAAGGTGAGCAAGCCAGTGGGGATGTCCAGGGGACTATCGCTGCAGTCTCATTCTCCTCCCCAACCCCTTTTATCTCCTACTGGGGACCCAACATACAGGAAATCCAGGGAGCATGGAATCTTGTTGTTGAGCTCCACACAAAGTACTCACATGTAAATTATCATCCAAACTAGAACACTCTTGAGAGTTAACAAGGGGGTTAAAATTTAGTTTAATTAATGAAAAACAAAACCGTACTACTTAACAATTACATCACCCTTATAAATGCATATCATGCAAGAAAAGGTGAACTCACTCTAGCAAGACTAATCCTATCACTCTATGCTCCATGGCTAAGCTGCTCCACCTCTGTTGTGCCATGCATTTCACACACACCTACCCCACGCTGTCGCCTACCCCATCAGACTTCTTCATGCTGCAGCAGACATGTGCAGCAGTACAGCTGGCTGGCTGGTTCACCCAGAAACCAGTAGGGCAACATCCTTAGACATGTCTGTCACCACCGGAAATCAAGAGCTAGCTGTCCCTAGCCACTTGTGTCTGCATGCACATTGTTAACCTGCATGATGCTCTTGAAAGGGAGCTGTTCATTAGATTACATCTGGGAAAGGGCTGGGGAAAGACAGGATATCTTGTAGCTCGTTTTCAACTTCAACTTTAATAAAGTGAGAAGTTTGTTCTCTGCTACTAGGCTGTAGAAGCTGGAAATGCAAACTCACCTGGCTTATTTTAATGGAACCATTCATCTTCCATATCGGGTATTCTGAGACAAATGGTAAACCTCTCAGGAGGTCTGTAGTAACCAAAATTATTACAGGCAAACCAGGACATAGGATCCCCTCCTCCTCCCAGCTCGGCTTTCCTGCACAGAGAACCAAGTAGAAAGGAAATCTAGAGGGACCAATGGGAACTAACACAGAAGAGGGGAAATTGGTTCACCTGTGTAAGAAAAAAAATTGAGTTGGAGTTTGTACTTTGTGATTTGGAGAGAGAAATCCTAGAATAGTTATTTTATCAAGAGCAGTTGATTGAAAGGCCTTGAGCTGGAGAGGTGGCTCAGCGGTTACAATGCTTGCCTGGCATGCCTGAGGACGCAAGTTCAAACCCCAGCACCACATACACAACTAAGTATTGGAGCAACGAAAGCCATGTGAAAAACTCAATAAAAATTGATTCTCTCTTGCTCTCGTTCCCTTTCACTGTCCTTCTCTCTTAAAAAAAAAAAAAAAAAGAAAGAGAAAGAGAGAAAGAAAGAAAGAAAGGCCCTAACAGGGCTGGAGCAGTGGCTCAGCAGTTACAGTGCTTGCCTGCCTTGTGTGAGGATGCAAGTTCAAACCTCAGCACCATGTACACAACTGTGTTGGAGCAACGAAAAACTAAATAAAATTGATTCTCTATCTATCTATCTTTAAAAAAGAAAAAGGAAAAAAAAAAAGAAAGGCCCTAACATCATGTTCACCTCTAAATTAGCCCATCGTTCTTCCTCACATGGTAAAGGTCTCCTACATTTTATAGACTGATTCAGGAACATGCCTCAGAAGTGGTAAGAAGCACATGTCTTCTACCTCGGCATCCATCCTCGAGAAACACATGTTTTAAAATTTCTCAGTTAATACTATTTACAACTTAGAGGACATCAAATATTTGGTGTTGTTTTATTACACCCTCATTTCTAAAAGCTCTTATTCAGTTTCTGTTAATCTTCCCTACCCCAAATTTCTTCCTTAGTTCCCAAACCTTTCAGTGAATTCTGTCCACACTGAGGCCTGCAAAAAGCTTCATTAGAACAACAGAACTTGAGAAAAACTTTACTTTCAGGCAAAGTAAAATCTATGCAATCTGTATGTCAGGGTGTAAATGAAGCATGTAGGTTACAGCACACGTAAGATAAATTTTTCAAGTCCAATGTGTCAGTGAATATCAGTGAATATCTCTGTATTCCAAAAATATTTGTGAATTTCAGCCAAGAGCCTACTTACATGAAGCAATATTTGATAAGAATAAATTCCAATTAAGTGAACAAGGTTGTAGTTTGTCATAAAGAGATTTATGTGTATCGTTTAAATATAGACTTAATCTGTCTTCCTTGTGCTGTTCTGGTTTAATGGTATATGCTGAGTTCCTACCAGAAGCCTGGTGCTACCAGAGGTCTTTAAGTTGTAAGTTATGAAACTATGAGAGTATTAGTAGATTTATGGTTAGATGAACATGTAAGCATTGGATTGTTCAAAAGGATTTAAACTGAGATTTGAATTTAGTTGGTAATAATTAACCAGTTCAAAATGGGTACAAGCAAAACATTTTATCTCTCAACCATTAGGAATCTAAGTGAAAATATAGAAAACAAATTCATGGGGCTGGAGCGGTGGTTCTGCGGTTACAGCGCTTGCCTGGCACCATGAACCCTAGCACCTCGGAGCAATGAAAGCCACATGAAAAATTAAACTACAATTGATTCTCTTTCTCTCTCACTGTCCCTCTCTCTCTCTTTAAAAAGAAAAAAAAAAACAAATTCTGAATGGAAGTTTTTGTTTATTTGTTTGTTTTTGGTCTTTTTGTTTTTTGTTTTTGTGGGAGTTTTTGGTGCGAGGGATTGAACCCAGGAGTGCTTAACCACTGAGCCACATCTCCAGTCCTTTTCATATTTTGTTTTGAGACATGTTCTCCCTAAGTTGCCTAGGGCCTCTCTAAGTTGCTGAGCCTGGCTTTGAACTTGTGATCTTCCTGCCTAAGCCTCCCAAGCCACTGGGATTTACAGGTGTGCAGTACTGCACCCGGAAAAAGTTTGTTTTTTTTTTTTTTTTAACAAACAAGATATCTGGGGCTGGAGCAGTGGCTCAGTTGTTACAGCGCTTGCCAGGCATGTGCAAATATGCAAGTTCAAACCCCAGCACCACGTACACAACGAAGTCTCAGAGCAACGAAAGAATATGAAAAACTAAATAAAATTGATTCTTTCCCTCTCTCTTTCACTATCCTTCTTTCTCTCTTTAAAAAGCAAAACAAAACCAAAAAAAACCATGTCTTTCTTAAATTACAATTGGAATTCAATAAAAATGCATTGTATACCAATGTTATAAAAAAAAAACAAGATATCATATGTAATCCTATTAAACTACCAACAAATACTATATCTTTATACTTATATTTGTCTACTGACAATATCATATATGACTTTGATTATATATAATTTGTGTATATATATAATTTCTGAATCATGTATATAATTCATTTTAGTTTGGGTAAATTCAAGAAGTGATTGATCCCATTAACAGTTTTGATTAAGTGTGAGTGAGAAGTGATCCCAAGTATCTCTTGCAGTTCTCGGGTCACCCAAGTGTCCCATGAGTGTGGAGGATCAATTCTGCACCTTCTCGTGGAGGGATCACTTCCACATATGCCCTCCATGTCTGATGCTCCAGGGTGCCCAGAACTGAGATCCCGGTCCTCTTTATGAGGACCCAATTCAAGTAGCACCACTTGCTCATCCCCAGAAGGGCAAAGAATAGAAATGCCTAGTAATGGCTGGTGACAGACCCCAATTAGAGGTGAAGACAAGAGAATGGGAAACTCCACAGTGGGCTTTGCAAGACTGAAGGGAAATGTCTAACAAAATAAAAGATGAAGAAGAAGAGAGGAAATGTTTCCAGAATACCACAGAAAATAATTGTCAATGGTTCAAAATAAGTGAAACATAAGTAAAGAGAAAGGAACATGTGGAAATAAGTTAATCTGACCAAAGGAAGAGGAGGATGTGAACAGATAACCTATGCTTATACTATTTCCAAAGAAAGACATAGTAATTTTTTAAATCTCACATTAACACGTACAACTTTGGGACAGTTCACACGTATGGAGCACTGTGATTATCCATTTCTATGTAGAAATTTTATTTAATCCTCACAAATAGCCCAGAGGTATAGTTATTGTATCTACCCTTATTTTACAGGTGAGGAAAGTAGGCTCAGAGAGTTCTAGACTTCTTCCAAAAGTGACCTAACGAGTGAGTTGCAGCAGGGAGCCTAGTACTTACTCATCTTCAACTTCGCCTCTACCTTTTTTTTTTTTTGCTTTAGTCTTCAGTTTTGAACTTAAAATTATCTCACTTCTTTTTAAAAGTGTCTTTGATTTCTTTTTAAGAGAGAAGGATAGTGAGAGAATCAATTTGCATTGAGTTTTTCACATGGCTTTCTTGCTCTGACACTTAGCTGTGTACGTGGTGCTGGGCTTTGAACCCATGTACTCACGCATGCCTGGCAAGCACCATAACCGCCGAGCCACTGCTCCAGCCCCTGTCTTTGATTTCTTTAGTGCCATCGCAGCATTTGACAGAGATTGGCAGCCAGGGAGTACCTAACATGGGTAGCAACAGATCCACTAGAACCAGGCACAAGAGGATGAGGACATCAGCACATTACTCAGGGCAGAGCCTACTAGGAAGAGGGAGGAGAGTTGTTAAAGAATTCCAGGTAAACACAGCAACAGCTGCCTCAGTAATGCCCACCAGATCCTGCGAGGAGGAGGGTTCACCCCAGAGAAACCCAGTGGCTCGCACTAGAAAAGTTGAAAGTATGCACGGGATGGAAGGAGGCTTTACAGGAGGCATAGGAAGGATGGGAATAGAATGAACATTGAAGCACAGATGGATTACTGCTTGACTTTATCCAAGACAATGAAACACATGGGAACAGTGGCGCACACCCATAATTCCAGATACTCTGGAGGTTGAGGCAGGAGGATCGCAAGTTCAAGGTCAGTCTCAGCAATTTTAGTGAGAACTTGTCTCCAAAGAAAAAAAATTTAAAGGGCTGAGGATGCAGTTAAGCACTTGTCTAGCACGTACAAGGCCATGGGTTCGATCCCCAGCACCAAGCACGCACAAAAGCTAAACAGCCATTTGGAGTCAATTACTCTCTGAATAAATTACCTATCTTTAGTTTCTTCTTTACTGAAAATAAGTCTACATGTCTACGGTGTTCTGTAATTGTAAATTTTCATAGATCTGACTTGAAAAATCCAAAGCTACCTGATTAGTCACTCCATATCTCTAAGTGGCTACCATATGCAAATTGGTGTAAAAAACAACAGAAGAATAATTTTGAAAAATTTGCAGCTTTAAGGAGAGGTGTGCTTGTGTGTGTGTGATGTGTTCCTTGAAGACAGTTTTTCTGAAACTGAATTTCCATGTATCTCTCATTTGCTGATTAAGAAAGTAAGTTAAATAGAAACTGTGAAAACCTGGAGGGATAAAGCCACGGCAACGTTTCGGCTTCATCCTTCTGATGTATAGTAGACAGTGCTAGTAGCCCTAGACTCTGGTCTACTTCCCATTTGGCAACTGAAGCTCTGTAGCATTAGGAAAGTCACTTAACCTGTCGAGGTAAAATGACAAAATGACAGAGAAAGAATACTGTTTTCCAAATTATATTGCATGGATTTCTGGTGATGCATTTAGCTGATACATTATAAAATTTGTTAGTTAAACATTATAAAATTTGTTAGTTATTTATTTCAGTGTGAATTATAGCCAGTATGACCAAAAAATCAAATGCATAGATTCATCCATTTTGTTTTTATTTTTTAAAACAAGTCAAGTAAAAAAGAACTTTAAGTTTGATGTCTAAAGTATTAAATAAACAATATATAGACACTACATGTATGAAATAGACACAGTAAAAATGACAAAGGTGATATTCAAAGAACTGAAGTTTGGGAAACACTGAATGATTCCCAAGCCCCCTCCATCATGAAGAGCTTGTATTTTCAACGTAAGAATGATGATTGCCGAAGCTAGAGAAATATTTCATGAGCCAAAATAGATGAAATTGAATTACCAATTAGACAAAGCTCTTAAAAAATTTTTGTTCAAATGAAAATAAACTGGAATCATTGGATGATTGGATCTCATAGGACCTGAAGGGCCTTAGCTGCCACACTTGCTGAAGGTTTGTACCCACAGCCCATCTTCCTTCAAATGCCTTAATGATTCTCCTCCTTCTTCCTAGCTAACTGGAGTGATTTCAAAAGTCTTTAAATGGTGAAGAGATGGAAACAAATCCATTTTTCTATCCATCTTATTTCTTTTGTTTTCATTCATGTTTTCCTCCCAAACTCTTCTCATTGCTCACTGTGCC